>QAOC01026063.1:0-49929 GCA_003255005.1 Begonia fuchsioides | reverse complement strand
TTTTTTTTTTTTTTTTCTTGAGAAAAATGAAAGATTTTCTACAATTTACGCGATCTATCCTCATTCTTCCATCTTCTTTCCTCTAAGATCCATTAAATTGGTTTTAGTTTTGGGTGATCTGGGAATAAATCTGCTAACCATTCAAAAGCCGTGGTAAATTACAGGAGCTTCAAAAACATGGTAGTCCTGAGATAGTCATGGCCTTGGTTGGTAACAAAGCTGATCTTCAAGAAAGTCGGGAAGTTTCTATTCAGGTGAGGGAATTAAGATACGTTTGTTAAAGAAAAAAAGAATCATGTCGATTTCATTATTATTTTTTAATTAGTTTACCCAATGTGTACTATTTTTAAGATTGGTTTTGCAAAAATCTATGAAGATAATATCTTAGAATTGTAGCATCTGTGAAGGAAGTAATCGATTTATTAATTTGATAAGATTGTTCATGGTTTGTGTTGAAGGATGGGACGGAGTACGCAGAGAAGAATGGGATGTTCTTTATCGAGACATCGGCAAAGACAGCAGACAACATAAATCAGCTATTTGAGGTATTCTACTGATTTTGTACAAAGTCTTTAGATTGTTCTCGAAATCTTTCCATAAACATGAACAATCAAAATAAATAAAAATTATTTTTGCAAACTCAATAAAAAGATATGTATTTGATTTTCCAGGAGATTGCAAAACGACTTCCACGACCAACTTCATCCTGATTCATGGGAAGCTCCATGAAATTAAATAAAACCAGCAGCAGTTCATTCCATTCCACAGAAACTCTATTCCTGGTTCTGATATAGCATTGTTGATAAGTAAGCTTTCTATTGTTATAACATGATTCTACGTAAGCCTGTTTGTTTAAGAGATCAAAATATGACAAGGGAAAGGGTTTATCCTGTGGGATGTGTGAATAAACTTGTAATTTCAATTTACTTTAATAGATGAATTTCATCCTGACTCTTGTCATGTTCTATGAGATTCCAATAGTAGCAGCTTAATCTATTGCGTAAATAAGTCATGTACAATTTCAGAGAACATATCCATACACAACATATATGAATTAAAACTATAGCTTTATTTGTACAAAATATGACCCTATATTCATACTAAGGTAAAGGAATTTCATGAGGTAGAAGTCACCTCCAACCGTCGAAGCTGCTCTAAAAGGTTCAAGGCTTTTCTTTTTGCTCTATCACTGCCATTCTCAGACAAATCTTTGATTGCTTCTTCTCCACCAACCTCTCTGGCTATTTTCAACCGTTTCAAATCATTGGCACACAATGACCACAAAATGGAAGTAGCATTTTCCCTGTTTCGAGGAGAGCCTGTTTTTATAACCTCAAGCAGAGCAGGGATTGGCTCGGCCTCACCAATGGCTGCCTTCCCTTCTTGATGGCTTGATAGAATGGCCATAATTGCTAGAGACTCATCCACCATACCACCCCCAACATCTTTGAGAAAACTCATAAGAGGGTTCACAATTCCGGCCCTCACAGCCCTTGCCTTGTTTCCCTGATAGATGGAGAGATTGAAAATTGCAGTTGCAGCATCTTTTTTGCCCCTTGGAGACCCATTACAGAGTAATGTAATAAGAGCTGGAATAGCCCCAGATGCTCCAATTTCCATTTTGTTTTCATCTATTACGGATAGACTGAAAAGCGTGGCTGCAGCATTTTCTCTTGCCTCCATGCTCCCATTTTTCAGCACTTCCACTATAGACGGAATAGCTCTGAATTCTACTATTGTTCTTTTGTTACTGTCATTAATGGAAAGGTTTAAAAGAGCAGTGACGGCATGTTCTTGGGTCCGAAGATCTTTAGAGGATAGGAGCTTTACAAGGAGAGGAATGGCCCCGGCCTCTGCTATACCAACTCTATAATCTGCGTTCCTCTTTGCTAGTAAACGGAGCTCGCCTGTAGCAGCTCGTTTCTGCTCTTGAGATCCGTCCTTCAATTTTGTGAGTAAAACCTCGATAGTACTTTGGTTGCAATCAGAAAAACCAGAGCCAGCTTTTCGGCTTCTTCCATTTCCTTGTTTTTTGGGTAGTTCAATGCCATTACTCTCACACCACAAAGCAATCAGACTTTTCAGGGCGTAGTTAGGAGTCAAAGCCATATGCGATAGCCCGAGTTGTGTTTTTGGACAGGTTCTGTGTCCTGCGTCTAACCATTTTTGAATGCAAGATCTTTCATATGTCTGCAAAAGAAAGAACAAAGATGAGCAGGATAAACTTTGCATCAAGCAGAGGATTTAGATCTAAATTTTTAGATAATCTCATACTTGTCCAGTGGAAATAATGACAGGATCTCTCATCAATTCAAGTGATATCGGGCATCGAAAATCATCAGGGATGACAGGACATCTGTGTTTGAGAAAACCTTTATCACTTTCATTCTCACGGACTTCTGAATTTTTCATCAGTACGTAATCATTTAATTTCTTTAGTAGGGATGACATTGTCCCAAATGATTCTCCAAGATCTCCGCCACTTAAGATGACCAAATCATGGAAGGCAAGCGCTTCTTTTTTCAAATCAGCTTTAGTCCCAAGATGCAACACTTCTGAAAGTCTTCCCATTATTGCAAGGTTTGGATCTTTTTCTTTCTCCGCCATGGCTAAATCAGTAAATAGCTGCAAATCAGGCAAGTCGACTTTCCATTTTGCTCTTTTGAACTGAGCATGTACAAGTTCAGTCTGAAAGAAATATATGAGAACTGAACACATCAAATCTTTTGAATCAATGGGTCCAAATAAATCAATAACCAACACTAAAAAAGATGAACTAGAGTTTATGGATACACATGTATACCTGTTCTCTAACCTCTTCTGATAGATCAAGCTCAGCCAAAGGAATTCTGCATAGTGCTTGTTCAATTTGTTCTGTGACATCGTGAAATTTTCCACCAGTAACCTCTATTTCCAAAGCCTATGATACAAAAAAAAAGAAGAAGAATTAAGAACATGGATTCAGATGAGAGAAATATCGTTGAGCAGTCGCAAGAAAAGCGAATTGAGATTTCTTTGGGTTTTGAGCACGCAATTGAGCGAAGATTTTAGCTTCCATATGCTCATGTACACCAAGAGATCGATGACCAGTTCTGTAAAATGAATAAATGGGAAAATTCCTCCTATTGATACAACTTCTCGTGATCCTGAAAGATAGCTTCAATGTAGATCCTAGTTTCGTTTTATTGTTTAGCAAACATGAAACTACTTTATCATGTAAGAATCCTGAATTTGGGCAAATGATCCAATTTCTCCACTACGACGAATCGATCTCACCCGATGAACGAAAACGTTCTACCGAACAATTTCCACCGTATGATCAGCAACCAAAGAGTACCTGATAAAGCTTGCTTCCTCGATTGACTGACTTGAGAAGCTCAAGAGCAGAATCCAAAGCAATTTTCAGCGACTCCAAACCTTTGATGACTTCTTCTCCAAGCCCTCCGTCCAAGTCCCTCAGTTCATCAAAGAGAGGGCTCAAAAGTTGCACCCTACGAAGCAGGTCGCCATACATCTTCTTGCAGATATTGTCGCACTCTGTCAACCCCATCGCCTCCTTCACAGCGTCGACGAGTTGACTCACGACAGCCGGTTTCAAATCTTTCGGAACCGTCTCCATAATCCTCCAGACTCAACGGAGAAACCCCCGATTGGAAAGATCTTCGCGGGAGAATTGGGTTACCCTCTCGAAGTTGCAAAATACGCAATGAAATAAAAAAAAATCGAAATTAATCTTATATATACACATATGTTTAAATTGGATAACCGACGTGACAATTGACTTTTTGAGATGCGTCTGCGGACTGCCATCAATTTCCCGACGACCGGCGCCGGCTAGCCAACATCGGTGGAAAGTCAACACAATTACGTTTACATTCGACAGCTGTGGAAATAATTATTAATTGAAATTAATTATTACACTTCAAATTCATGATCCTCGTAAAAAATACTACACTATAATGCAATAATTTTGATTCTCTTTCTCTGGAGATAATCTCTTCACTCATTGCTTCCCGCTCTGCAAAAAAAACACCGGAGTATTCAATCTAAAATATTGGATAGAAGGAAGGGCGAAATCCCAGGATCCCGGAATCGGAACAAATCTTACGAGCATTTCATGATCCCCCATGATTTCATCTATGAGCTCTTGCAGCGCCTTATTAGCACTGTTCGGAACAAGAGCTGCAAAAACAGCCGGTTCAAGTCCTGCATTGTTGAGAAAGTCGTGAAATACCGACGTATTCGTACCCTTTCGTCGAAGTTTTATCAAAGCTAGCTAAAGAAGGAAAGATAACCAGTTTCTGGAAAAGCATCAATGAACATCAACATCTCCTCCCCGGTAAGCCCGGACAGGAAACAAATCCTAGGCAGCGACTTCGCTATCTGCAGAAAAAAAAACAATGGAAATATGTTTGCAGGATTCGGAAATGAACATGAATGATATCGATGAAACTTGAAAAATTATCGACCTTTGTGTTTTCGAGATTCTGCCCGCTTCTATTCACGGCTTTCCATAGGGATTCAGAAATCATATCCTCAGTACAAAATATGACCTGCAAATCGAAACATCGATCCTAGGAATATGAAGACAGTCACAAGCTCAACAGATTCCATGCAGATAAGAACGAAGAACGCCGAATTAAAATGAACGAAACTAAGTAATATTTAGAATTGAAACAAACATAAATAAGAGATAATTACCTCCATGAACTCACCATCCAAATCTTTCAACAGCTGTTGAATCTGCAGTTCAAGAGGAATACATTATTGGGTTGTTAGAAACATCAGTCGTTGCCAAATGCAGGAAAACCATGAAAAGATGCCTCAAACGATCAAATACGAAGAGAATAACGATATTACGAACATAGGTTTCAAGAAAATTTGATGGTCGAGATGCTTTGGAAATAAAGATTACGATCAAATACGAAGAGAATAACAACATTATGAACATAGGTTTCGAGAAAATTCGAAGATCGAGATGCTTTGGAAATAAAGATTTGACAATGAAGTAGATCATTAAGCATTTTACCTGCACAGCCTCCCCCTCTTCAAAGCCTAACAACAGTAACGCCTGCAAAAAAAGCCAAAAAAAATTGTCATAAGCTGTCCCAAAATGCAGGATCTCAAACAACCATGGAAAAAAAAACTAACCAGGACTTACAGGAGGACCAAATCTAGGATCATCAGCAGTCAAAGGAACAAACTTAGAATCTTCCATCAACTCACTGGAAACTCCTGGAGAAGAAGAGACAAATCACAGAAGATAAATTCCAGTAAGGTGGCAGTATGAACAGGATGAGCATTCAAATTAGTTGTCTCCACTTCCATGGCAGAATCAAAGGCCTCGGCTGTTGGGAATCCGTAAAAGTTCATCACAACACAGTCGCAGAAAATGAAATCCATCGAATCCAATTAATTTGGCAAGAAATAAAATACCGACTCCGAGCACATCAACTCACGACCTAAAACCCAGATACGAACTAAGAGTTAGAAAGAATCAGACCTTCAGAAGATGCTCTGGAAGGTAGGGTTATCTTCAATTTGAGGTTGACAATGAAAGGTGCAGAAGAAAGAGTCGAAGTCTCAGTAGCCATGAATTGAGCGCGGGAAGATAAAGATACCATTCGGGAACGAGAGCTTAGAAACTGGACCGCGCAACAGTTGATACCAGACGCCATTAGAGTGCGCACTACCGTGTTTCTCCCCTTCTTCACAGACAGTGAACCAAGTCCGAGATAAATGGATTTAGATTTTGTCTTTATTGTTCCTTGTATAGTAAAGATAAACCAACTTGCATTCCCAACAAGCTTTAAAAATCCATGCTTTAGAAAGTAGAAACGAACAAAATGACTTCTTTTGAAATAGAAAATAAAAAAGCAGTGTTTAAATACTTCTGGGTTCTCTCCAATCAGCAAGTGAATTACTGAGAGACCCATGATCTTAATTGTTTCCTGTTGAAGTTTAAAGCTGAATACCAATACTTGTGTTACAGCAAGCAAATGGTGGTATCTGCTAAAAAAGATGAAAACTTTGAAGACCCATTCATCGATTTCGCCTCTAGAAATCAATCAGATTCAAACAAGTGATGAGATTTCATTGAAATATAAGCTATTTTTGTTCAAACTCAGTTGTTCGGATCATCATCTCGATGGAATCTCATCGTCACTTAAAAACATGGTCCTAAATACAAAATCCAAGTAGAATGAACGTGGCTAATCTGCAATGCAATGGCTGACGAGCATTTGAAAGAATTCATTGAGATTGAGCTTTCTGATACCTAGACTCAGCACTCTAAGAACTTCAATCGTAAAGGCCTTCATCTTGCCAAATATCAACAAGAAAATCTACCATTTCCTGCAACACATTTAACGTTTATATTCACGTCAGGGCATAAATCAGAAACATAAACTATGAAAGAATCTAATAATCAAAATTCTGTTCGTCAGGCTAATACAATTTTTTTTGCAGATTTTGAAACTCTCTTTCTCTTCACTAGGATTACAGTCTTCCTTTCTCTCCCTTATTTTTAGATTTGTTTAAAGTGCATGAATGAATGAACACTTGACTTGGGTGTAAATTGTGATGGCATTTGTGCACCAATAAGAGTCTATCTCTCTATCTTTAGACATGCAAATCTAGAGTAACTTCCATGAAAAACTCAAGACTAAGGAAGGAGCTTACAGGCAACGGAATCGGTTCAATGAAAGGCTCATTCATTGAGAGAAGATCTTCGTAAGCTGTAGACCAGCTGCAACAAAATGATCATCCAATTATCTTCCTCTTCATCCCCAAGTAGGTGAATAATCATAGAAAAAGAAATGGAAAAGAAGGGAAATGGATTCTCTTTCTATGGTTGCTTGAAGAGGTTTAAGCACACTCCACGCAAAAAAAAAATCTAAATTATACTCTTATACAGTAGATACTCTCCACACTCTCGATAAACAGGTAGCAATTGTGAAAAATTGCATATCTCCAAAATTTAAAATGAAACGACTAGAGGTTGATCATTAACAAGAGTTACATAAAATTTGTAGTTCAAAAAGAAGAAAGAATCAAGCATTTCACCTTATAATAGGATCTTTAGTCATTCTTTGTTGTGCCAAACATTGATCGCCGACCCATTTTCTCCGACTTTCATGCCAAACAATTGCAGCTGCACATAGGTTTGAAAAATCAATAAATGTAGATCAAAGAAAAAGAGGCCATTATTATAAGAAAAAAAATGCCATAGTGTTTGGAACGCAGCAACCACGACCAGAAACATGTTTGAAGAACAGCTCCGAGAATAAAAAGTGGGTCGTTTTGTCATGGCAGGCTGTTTATGTTCGGATCCTCCCACAAAAAAAAACAGTGAA
Organism: Begonia fuchsioides; assembly: GCA_003255005.1. NCBI lineage: Eukaryota > Viridiplantae > Streptophyta > Magnoliopsida > Cucurbitales > Begoniaceae > Begonia > Begonia fuchsioides. Next base: position 42,574 of record QAOC01026063.1, on the reverse strand, counting down.
TCTAAACCCAAATGTGGAAGACATAAAATTGATGCAAACATGATATCTTTCTTCATATGACAGCATTCAACAGTGTGTTATATAGAAAGGCTTCTACCTTGATTGGCAAATACGAAAGGCTTTGTGTCTTTCCCTGCAGAAGTTTTCTCTTCAAGCTCAAAAGGTTTCTTTTCAATTGGACAGGATATTTCGTTATTCAGTTCCATTTTCCTCAAACTCATCAATTAGTTCCTTTGCTAATAATAGGTTACAGTTTCAGAAATCTTCAGAAGCTATGAGATGGAGACGGCAACTCATAATTCTTTCGCATTTTGAGATTTTGCAGATCACAGACAGGCAGTAGAAAAGTCGAATCAGAATAAATCGGTTTACTCCCAAACAACTTTACAATGCACATAAATGCAGATTAACTCGATAATATAGTTCATAACAAGAAACTCAAGAATCACCCCAAAAACTATGGTTTGAAATTAGATCAAGACAAAATTTATAGAAACCTCAAGGATAACTCTACAAACGTCAAAAACTTGAGGAAATCTCTTCGTCAAACACACAGAAAGCGATTTGAATGATTACTTGCAGCTGTTATAGTGGAGTTAGTTATAATTGCATTCATATTCATCGAAGGTAAAAGTTCACAAAGAAGAAGAACCATAATGTTGTATGCTGTTTATCTACACCTAGAAAAGAATACAGAAACGTTGTTGTCGTAGTTTGGAATGACGCCTAGATTTTTCGACTATAAAAACCAACTGGCATAAAAGAAGCTTCCATTAATTTAAAACTGGACTGGTCTCAACTTTCCCCTTTAGAACATAAAATATGACAAAAAAATCCAAAAAGGGGGGAATATGGACTTCCCAAAATGAAGATGAGGAAACATGGGCTGAATTCATATGGTAGTCAATGTCTTAATACTTTTAGCAGGCAGGAACTACTATCACTCCAAATCTTCCAAAATAAATTTCCCATTCGAGGTCTTGCAGCTGTAAGTGGAACAACATTTCAAAGAACCCCAAGAAACCGATTATTCCATTAGAGGCGTATCCCAAGAAACCAATTATTCCATTGGAGGCGTATCCCAAAAAAATCAAGAACATAGATTCAAACGCAAAACCCAGCAATGAATCCCCATTATGTTCAAATCGCATTAGCTCTAAAAAGAAAGAAAAGAACTACCCATTTGAAATCGACGAAAAAAACCCCGAAATCTGTTGTTGCAGCATAAATATTCGAGGGATACCTCATTCTGCAATCTTCACCAACGACAGGACAAGCCTTTGGATTTGTGAAGATTTGAGACGCCTAATACACAGAAAATGGCGTTTCGCCGTCGATTGAACTCCCCGTGTTCATATGTGATTCCCACTTTCCCGTAAATAGATTAATTCTGTGTCAGAAATTATTAAAAAGAAAAAAATCCAAACAACGAAATAATAAACGTTTTGTCTGGCATGCACAAATCAGTAAACAGAAACTAATATATTAATGGAGTGTAGTTACTGTTGGGTGCAATGCTGTTCTCGGTCAATTCTTGACGTGGACTGAGTTACCGTCGGTTTGTAATGTAGAAAGACGTTAACAGCCTCCAAAAACGAAGGAAAAGATTATTGTTTAAATGGTATTTTCCAGCATTAATCACATTCGATAATTGTTTAATAGTCAAATTCCGATAACCTAATCCTTGGCAAACAAACAGACGCAGAAGAGCAAAGATCGTGAAAAATGAAAATGGCGGTTGAAATCTGATTCGAAGAACAGCAATGAAAACGCAGATAAGTGGGTATTCAAAGATTAGAGAGAGCTGGATTGGGAGAAGCAAAGGCCATAAATTCAGGGTCTTCTTCTAACGCCGCCATTTCTGGACCTTTCAAGGTCACCCAAGCTTCAATCCCCTGGCGCCTTGTGGATTCAGTGAAAACGGTGAGATTTCTGAAACTAGAACTGGATTTCCCCATCACGCCGATCCAAAATGGCGACCCCCACCCGAAATCAACGTCGTTGAAGAAGCTCGTCCAGCTTGTGAAAGCGAAGATGTCTGGTTCTTCCATGGCGAACATCTCTTCTAACTGGTCAAAGTAATCTGAAACAGCTTCGAACCCTTCTTCCCCTTTGAGACTCTTGAGATATTCATCGTCGAAGAGAGCTACAGCATCGCTCATCATACTGACCAGATCGTGAAGCTCTGTTTTTGTTTCTGCTGGATTTGAAGCCACGTTTGCCCACCAAAAGAGATTTCCAGAAGATTCGCCAGCCAAATCCGATTTCATTCGAGGTCTCAAGTTCACAGCTTCTGCCAAAATCGAGGTTTTGGGAATCCCTGAAACTTTCATGGAAGCCGCCATGGCATGTTTCCAAATGAAAGCAGTAAGGGTCTCGATTCTCGATGGTTTAGGTACTTTGTCGCTTCTTGCTTTAGCTCTTAAAGCAGTGATCTTCATCGGACTAAACAAAAACAGCTTGGTGACATAATCACCGTTCTGGAACCATAACCTCTCCATTAGACCGGGGTAGTTTTCCGGCAGTGAAACTCTCGCCGGAAAAACAGAAGACCCTTGTTCTAAATTCGGACGCTTAATCCTATCATAACACCCACGAAATATCGAACTCCATGACTTGAAAAGAAGATTCAGAGTTGCAGCATCACAGATTTTATGGCATAAATTTGTACCCAGAGCTATTCCACCACAAGTGAATATGCTCACCTGGAAAACAACAACAGGCTCGTCTTCTTCTCCGTCTGCTCTCCGGCCAAAGGGACAGACCGGAAGAAAAAGGTTCATCAGCTGCGTTTCAGTGCCTCTCAAAAACTCAGCCATGGAAGAGTTAACTCGAGCTTCATAGAATGGCACCCCAGCGCCGAAATCTTCGATGGTGAGATTGTTTTTTATTCTTCCTGAAAACGGATAGAACATATCAAGGGTCTCAGCGAGGGCCTTCTTGAGGTTCACCAGCGTTTCATGGACGTCGAGCTTTGGATCAGAGAGTTGGTAAAAGAGAACCAGAGGGGCGTAAGTTTTGGGCGTTAGCTGATCAAAAAGACACAGACTGTATGGTTTCAAATGGTGAAGTTCGGCGGTGGATGGTCTGATCACTTGCTTTGAAACGATTTTCACCTCCATTTTCTTCTCCATTTTACAGCAAAAAATCCTGGTTTTCTTGACTTTTAAGGCAGGGCTTTCTTGGGTTGGTGAGAAGCAATAAATGCTGGAATCTATATCAGCGGTTCGAGCCCCTAGGAGAGGTGGAAAGGTGGCCCCTTTTGGGATACCCGGGACTCATTTACTATATTTGGATCTGATTTTTGAAGCTGGTTTTGAAATAAATGACCTCCGTTTTCACCGTTTTGGTCGGCCATTGCTGAGAATCATGGGAAGCTCGCGATTTGCAGGGAAGACTCTTCCATTTATGTCTACTCTTTAAAATCATCTCCTTCTGCGGCAGGGTTTCTCACCTTTTTGATTCATCTGTTTTTTTTTTACTATGTTTAGGCCTGTTCAAATTTCATGCAAGTTTAATGCTTTTCAATGCTTTATTTATGCAACTAAATACTCAAGAACTACGGTTGATTGCTGAATCGAAGAATTGAGTACCCATTCGCCCCATAACCGACGAGTAAAACTCCATGGTTCAGCCGTTTCTTTCCTCAAATCAACGGGCAAGATACGCCCCGAATGTACGTCTGCATGAAGACTGCGTTCAATACGAGCGCAATCGGACCGTGTCTGACTAGATGGCAGCGATCTGATCTTCGTCGGTTGGGTATTCGTAAAATTCGAAACTTTAACGGCTACTTTACTGGGATCGAACTTGCATTGGCCTCGTTTTCCGGTGTAAGGGTATGGATTTTCTTCTTCCAAACCTCCTGCATGAATCAAATACTAGTACGCTCATGGACATGCGTTCGAACTCGTCTGATGTTATGTCGGAGAAAGGAGTGATTCCGTGGACCGCCGTTGGATCGAGAGCTTGGTGCTCTGCGGCTCTTACCATGTTTCCGGCGAAGATTTCTAGCCGACGAAGTTACTTTTCTCTTGTCGAGTAACTCTTCCCGTAATTTTCCATGAAAATCTTGAAGTTTTTCTCCACACCCAGTAGACTTTTATGGGATTTGTTGAGTAAATGGTCCGTAACTTGGCGAATGATGTCTTCATCTCGGTGAATACACCCATTGATTCCGGTGGAGAGACTTAATAAGAAGGTTAACAGTAACATTACGCCTCGAACGGATGCTACTGTGACGGCTTCTCTCATCTTCTCCGATTGCAAACACTTACGGAGCTTGTTGTCAACGGCGGTCGTCGCTGCCGATTAAAAGCAGAACTGTAGGGGAGGTTCTTCTTCTTCAAGCTGTGGTCAACGAAGTTTATTCGCTGATGAGCTGACACGTGGAAAGCATGCACGAAGACATCGTGTGTTTCTCAGACCTTTTGGACGTGGATAATGTTTCCAAGAATTTGATATACAAGTTGTTGTTGGTCTATTTCGTGCTCGATTGATTGCCTCAGTGATCTAAATTCTGTAATTTGGAATTCATTTCACGTTGAAAAATCAGCAGTCTCGAGTCAACAGCGGTGTGGGACTCAGAGACTCCACTTGTCTCTTCTCCGTTCCTTAAATTCTCCCTTTCTCTCGCTCCTCTTCCGGCCTTGTCTACGAACGACAATGATGTTCGCCGACCTCGCCGCCAGAACCGCCGGATGCGGCCTATCCGGTGTCACTGATGTTCAAACCCTCGCCGTAAGATCTATCACCAGCCGGTGGTTCGTGATTTCTGCCTCGCTTCTTGTTATGTCCATTGCCGGAGCTACCTACATGTTCGCACTTTACTCCGGCGACATTAAGTCAGCGCTGGGCAATGATCAGACACGCCGAACCTTCTTAGTTTCTTCAAAGACTTGGGTTCCAACGTCGGAATTCTCTCCGGGCTTATCAACGAGGTCATTCCGCCGTGGGTGGTTCTCTCCATCGGCACTGGACTTAACTTTTTCAGTTACTTCATGATTTGGCTGGACGTGACGAAGAAAATCAAAACGCCGCAGATATGGCATATGTGTTCATATATCTGCATCGGAGCTAATTATCAGACTTTTTCGAGCACCGGTTCGCTCGTCACGTACGTAAAGAAGATCCCGGAGAGCCGAGGAGTTGTGCTCGGACTTTTGAAAGACTAGTCGGACTGAGCGCCGCCATTGCTCTACCATGGATTCTACGGCGAGGATCCAAAAGCTTTGATTTTGATCATTGGGTGGCTTCCTGCCGCCATTTCGGTTGCTTTTCTCGAACAATTCGGATCATGAAAGTCCTTCGACAGCCGAATGAGCTCAACGTTTTCTAACATGGTTTATATTTCTTTGGGCCTCGCCGGATTTCTGATTATCGTCAAGAAGCAAACGCAGTTTAACAGGAACGAGTTTTCGCCGGTTTCTTATCGGAAATGCTTCTAACCAACTACAAATTACCCCGTCCGTTAATACTCACCGGCGTCTTTTTCCTCTCATGCGTCAGCCACCTTCTCATCGCCTTCGACCCTCCTCCCGGCGGACTCTACATCGCCTCCATTCTCACCGGTTTCTGCCATGCAGCTCACTGGCCATTACTTTTCTCCATTGTTTCCGAGCTTTTCGGACTCAAATACTACGCAACTCGGATCCGTGGCCAGCCCAGTCGGACTTTGCGTCCTCGACGTGAAAGTGGCCGGATATTTATACGACAAGGAAGCCCATAAAAAGCTCTCTGCGGCGAATCTGGTCAGGAAAAAAGGGGAAGAACTGGTCTGTAATGGCGGCAATTGCTTCAAATTGCCATTCCTTATAATCCCGGCGGCGACGCAGTTTGGGGCGGTCGTTTCTCTGGTTTAAGTGATGAGAACGAAGAAGTTTTACAAAAGTGTTATTTATAAGAAGTTTAGAAGGGGAGAATCTAAGCTTTCCGAGTCGTCAATGGCGGACTCTGATTCTCACGGCCTGGTTCAGGTGCCGAAATATGGGGAAGGGATGGAAGAGAATCCAAGCATTGAGGAAACAATAGACCATTAGAAAATTAAATTCACATCATATTTTCAGTTCCAGCACCTACTGATCATATTTGGTTTAACAATTTTAATACATTATAACGACAATCAGATTGACTAAATTCATTTTGCATGATGGAAAATTGATGAAAACTTTTCTGTAGAATATGTCATTTTTTATTTTATTCGATTCTTACCCAACGATGCAGAGCTTCGCACCATAGAGTAATGCATTATTACAGTTAATTTTATTTTATTATCTAGATTTAATAATTTAATTAACAAAACTGCAATAATTTAAATGTTTAATCCTAAATATTTAATATATTTTTTAGGTGTTATAATAATTAATCATATTTTGTTGTTAATATTTTTCTATTGGGAGAATAAGAGTCACAGGAGGAAAATTCACTAATTCAGAGCTCTCTCTCTCTCTCTTCTTTGGTTCTCCCTCTCTCTAGGGGATCTTGTTGGTCTGAAGCCCTTGCATTCTCGCTCGAACTCATGGCGTCCAAGGGCAAAGGGGTGGCCCTTCAAAATTCTCCGGCCAAACGAAAGCGAGGGGCTTCCGGCGACGACGAGAAAACGGGCGGTGCGCTGAAGAGCAAGAACCGGAGCGTGCTTCAGTTTTTTGAAGACGAAGCCGATGATATCGACATTGACTGGACCGATGACAGTGATTCTGATCATGGTGAAGTGTCTTATTTAGTTAGTTTTGCGTCATTGTGTATTCGAGGGGTTTGAATTTTAATCCACTTTTTTAAGGGTTTATAATTGTTCAATAGCTCATTTCCCGGTGTGCTTTTTCTTAGTTTGTCTTGTCTTCTTTTTTTTTGTGTGTTTGACTTTGAGATCGTTCTAAACCAAAGATTGGGAAATTGGGCTGACTGTTTTCTAATTCACTTTCTGAATTTACTTAGTTTTTTTTTGTCTTCTTGTTTTTGTGTGTGTTTGAATTTGAGATCGTTCTAGACCAAAGATTGGGAAGTGGGACTGACTGAGGTTTTCTAATTCAATTTCTGAAAAATATTTTTTGATAGTCATGTATTTTAGTTATCGACAATTTTTTACTTTTTGGAGTTGGATTACGAGGTTGGTGTGAGTTGCAACGTAGAGCAGCTTTAGGGAATGCTTGCTATAGAGATGTTTTTTCCATGTCTTGTAGTTTATGTCGAAGTTAATGGGGCTTTATAATTGCATGTGTTTGTCTGTTTATTAATTTTGTGTCGAAGGAAGGATCTTCTGTAATTTTGCTTGATAATGGTGAGTAGAGTGTATTATCTTCTCAACTTTCTTATACGAAATTTCATGCAACCTATTTTAACCAGTTAGATTATCAAATAATTTTCAATTTAAGGTGATACTCTTGAATCATGGGATACTGATTAGATGTAATGTACCTTGTCTTAGCAAAAGATAGAATGACTTGCATTTTTTTTTCTATCAGTAACAAAAAGCATCAGTAAGAGAATGAATTTACAATTCGATGAGCTTTAAATTGGACCAGAACCTTAGAAGGTTGATGCAGAATTCCACTTATTGCTCAGTTTCTATGCTAATGATTTAAGGTGCTAAAAAATAATATTTTTTAATGAAAGATAGCCGTTTCTCCTTTTCCACAAACCCCAAAACTACACTGGGACAATATGAAGGTCAAACCTTTGTTTCCTCCTCCATACATTCTCCTCTTAAGCATTAAGCCTCACAATTATTTTAGGCATCGCCAAACAAACTCCTAGCAATCACACATATATCACTTGAGACTCTAGGCTGGAAATCACGATAGATGATTCAAAATGCGTATGAAATTGAGCATGTGTGCTCTTACTTTTATAGGAAAGAAGAAAAAAGAAGCTTTCTTATGGTCTATCTTCTGCTTCTTCTTTTTTTCTCTTTTTGTATTTATTCTTCTCTTGATTATTGGGACCAGATTTTATCGACGAAGAGCCTAGTACAGAGCCAAAGGTCAAGAATGATATGGGAAAAGGCCAGAGTCTTCCAGTCTTTCCAAAATCAGAGGAAATGGAGGAAGAAGAGTTTGATAAAATGATGGAAGGCCAATATGGTGATGGTTCAAGAATATTACGCTCTGCTGATCATAAGCATGATGATGGAGTTTTTGTTGGTGAAAGTTCTCTTCCCTTCTCTTATAAGGATCCAATCACATGGAAGGTGAAATGCACGGTATGTTTATAACATTTTGTTGTAGATCTAATTTTAAGAATAGTTTTCATTCACCACACCTTGTATTGTTCTCACTTTTGTTAATTTATGTATTGTCTTCAGGTTGGACGTGAGAGGCCAACAGTATTTTGTCTCATGCAAAAGTTTGTTGAATTGAAATCTCTCGGTACCAAATTGCAGATATTATCTGCATTTTCAGTGGAACACATAAAGGGTTTTGTTTTTATTGAAGCCGAGAAGCAGAATGATGTTATTGAGGTATCCAAAAGCGTTAGATCCTGTTATTAGGAAGCGACTTAGTATAAGAAATTTAGTGTATTGAAAGTATGAATGTATGTGTCACCATTAGGAAAATTTATTTCATTTAGTTCGTGTTGTATTTTTAAATCAGGGATGCAAAGGGATTGGTAACATATATGTCAGTCGAATGGCATCTGTTCCCCGAACTGATGTTTCTCACTATCTTTCTGTCCAAAATAAATGCCGAGAAATTTCTGAGGGCATGTGGGCTCGTGTAAAAAGTGGAAAATACAAGGGGGACCTGGCTCAGGTATTGTCTAATTTCGTATGTGGACGGACGAGTTTCTTGTCTCTTTTGCATAATTTTCCTTCTATATTTCGTTTTTGTAGATCATATCTGTCAATAATGTTCGGAAACGAGCAACAGTGAAGCTGATTCCGAGGATTGATCTAAAAGCGATGACCGAAAAATTTGTAAATATTTCTTCTCTCAGTGATTCCATTTATCTTTAGTGAAAATTTTGGTTCAGTATCTATTATGGTGTTCGTATATAAAAAAAGATATTGATATTGATTAATTTTTTAAGGTTTGTTTTGCTCAAAGTTGTCGACGATAAGTTTCCTTTGCTTGGTTGTTTGGGTAACAGTTTTTCTGGTGAAGCTGATTTTGAGGATTGATCTAAAATGATGAGAGAAAAAAGTGTAAATAGTGCTTCTCACAATGATTCCAATAACATTTGTTTAGTGAAAATTTCGGTTCTGTATTTATGATGGTGTTAATATGTAAAAACAAAATCTTTATATGAATTAATTGTTTAAGGTTTGTTTTGTTCAAAGTTGTCGTTGATAAGTTTCCTTTGCTTGGATGTTTGGGTAATAGTTTTCTGTTGCTTATGGCTAATCTCATCCATTTAGAGTATGCATATGTAATATTATAACTTTGAAGGATGTATTTGCAATAAATGGCCCACTAATCATCATAGGGGGGAGGAACAGTGGATAAAAGAACTACACCAGCGCCAACACCAAAATTAATCAGCTCGAGTGAACTTGAGTAATGACCCTATTGCTTTTCTCTCCAAATGAATTTGGTTCTTTAATCATGGCGTTTATACTTTTTAAAACTTTCAGGGAGTTTCGGCCTCTCATTCAATATAGGCGGGATCGTGAGACTGGAAAACTATTTCAATTTTTTGATGGCCTGATGCTTAAGGATGGATATTTATTCAAGAAAGTATCTCTAGATTCATTGAACTGTTGGAGTGTCATCCCCACTGAAGAAGAAGTACTGAAGTTTAAGGTTTCAGAAAACAACGAGTCTGATGATCTCGGGTGGTTGTCCCAGCTTTATGGTGAAAAAAAGAAAAAGACGATCATAAGAAATGATAAAGGAGGTGGAAAGGGAGAGGGTTCATCAGGGTCTAGTGTTGGCTTTGAACTTTATGATCTTGTGTGTTTTGGGTAAGACCTTTTCTTACACTGTGCTGGAAAAAGTCAACTTCATGTAAAATGCTTGAGTTTACTTTCCTCCCTAAATGTTCTGTTTTTCCTTCTGCCTGATATAATCTAAATGCTTTTTAACAGCCGGAAAGAGTTTGGTGTTATAGTTGGTACTGAAAAAGATGATTCCTACAAGGTATATCATTCCTTTCAATACTATCTGGTACAGCAATTTTGGTGCCTGATATACTTACCTGGTCGCCTTTATCATTAGCAACTTATTGGTGCTTTTATATTAAATGTCCAGATTTTGAAAGACAGTCTTGAAGGACCTACTGTTGTGAATGTTCGACGGAAAGACATAAAGTATGGGCCTTTCTTTGATGCAAAATTCACTGCTGCCGATCTGAACAAAAAAATCTTAAATGTTAATGATTCTGTTAAAGTTTTGGAAGGACCCTCTCAGGTTTGAAACTTTCCTGCAGTGTTTGTTGTCAGCTATATATGTCTAGAATGAAACAAACTGTCTCAATGACAGGGTAAGGAAGGGATTGTCAAATACATTTATCGAAATACTGTTTTCATACACGATGAGGCTGAAGAAGTTAATGGGGGCTATTTATGCTGTAAAGCTCAAATGTGCGAGAAGATAAAGTTTTCATATGATACTGAAAAGGTTAATTTGTCATACACTTCTTATATGAACTTTTTAATATTGCCTTTTTTTTTGTCTAAGCTCTCTCCTCTCTTCTCAATTTTAGTGTGGTGAGATGGGCTCCTCGGGCTTTGAAGATATAGCATCATCTCCCAAATCTCCCCTATCCCCTGAAAAACCATGGCAGACAAAGGAAAACAAATTTGGGTGTAAGTATCTTTCTTCTGGCAGTGTCATCATCTGATATGATGTTTTGGGATCTTTGATTTTTTATGTTTCGATTATTTCATTATTTAGTCAATCGAGGAGAGAAAGATGGAATGTTCTCCATCGGTCAAACTTTGAGAATTCGTGTCGGTCCATTAAAGGGATACCTCTGTCGAGTGCTAGCAATTCATCGTACGGATGTTACAGTGAAACTGGATTCCCAGCAGAAAATTCTTACTGGTAGGGATCTCTTTTATCTTAATGGAATGTTTTTTTTCCGAATAATAATTGAGTAAATGAGCTTTACTGGTTGTCCTACATTAATTATGGCTCCTTTTTTTCGTATCTAAGTCAAATCTGAGCATCTTTCCGAGGTTCGTGGGAAGTCTACTACTACATTAAGGTACCTTTTAAGTCTAATCTTTTTGTTTTTTGGGTTTATATTTTCCGACTAACAACAATTGTATGACCTATATGTGCTGTAAAGTGAGGATCCATCATCCATTGCCAAATTTGATTTACTTGGAACTGAAGGTGACTCCAAAGGTGAGAGTTGGGCCTTTAAAATTGATTTGGGTGGTGAAATTCAACTTTAGAGTTGGTTGCAAAACTGTACTATGGAGAGCCTAGTAATGAACTCTAAACAGAAATCTAAAATTTTATCTTTAATTGTACTAGTGTAATATATGGATAACTTTACCAATGTCTAATAACCTATTACAGGGTGCTATTGGTAAGAACTGGGAATTGGCGTATTTTTTTGCTTGGTTTACTTATTTTGGTTATCTGTTTTTTACTGCATTGCAATAAATGGACGTTTCATTTCATCTTTGTGATAGATCTTCTTTTTCCCTGACAATAAGTTGGTTTTTTATGAAAGATTGGTTGGGTGGAGTCGGAACTTCAGCAGGTAATGATAACTGGACTGGTGGACTTTCTACAGAAAGGTAAAAGTTATGGTGTCATTGCATCACGTTTTTGAATTTTGAATAGCATAGATCTTGCTTTCAGGATTTCCTCCCAAGATTGTGCAAATGATTCATTTATGGCTGTTTAGTGCCATGATGCCCCAAACATGCATTTATGTTAAAATTTTACAACTGGAATATTATTTGGATGATTAATTGTTTTATTATTTTTGGTGAAATCATCAGAGCTTAAAACAGAAATTGGTTATTTTTTTCTGCATTGTATTCCTGGTCTAAATTTTCTGTAACACAAGGATTTTGAATTCCCTTTTGGAAAGCTGAACCCATTTTAGTTCAGATTCTATCTTTCTGTTTGCTGGAAATTGATAATTTATATGTTGATGATATTATTCAGCAGCTCTACTTTTTCTCTTAGAATTTTTTCCTTTTTGTTGCAGAAGCCCTTGGCCTAGTTTCCCTTCCTCAAGCTCTTCGGTAAGTCTGAAGATTGTCTCATTAAAAATGTTATTGTTATTTATTTTTCTAGATATTGTTTAAAAATTTTATTGCAGCTGCAACCTAGTTCAAATTCTGCTAACAGTTTGGGGCCTGGTGGTAATGCTAACAAAGGTATAAAACCCTTTTGTGACAACGAAGTAAATCTGATTTGCAACATTATAAGGTGTTAAGGTGAGTTTTATAAAATATGCTGATGCAGAAAATACTCCTGTTGCAGATCAGAGCTCATCCTGGGCTGCTGGAGAGAGTACTATTGCTGTAGCTGGTGGCCATGGTAGTGATTGGGGAAAAATTGAATCTGGCAAAGATTCTGCTAAAACAAGTTTTAATGCAAGTGCATCTGGTGGATGGGAGAACCCTGGAGCACCAGCCTGTGGTGTTGAAGCATCGGACTGCTGGGGAAAAGGAAAATCAAAAATGGATTCTTCTTGGGTGAGTGGAAATGACATAAATGTTAATCGAATTGATGGGGAAACATCAGAGCATACGTGGGACAAAAGAAGTGTTGTAGAAAACAAGACTGGCAGCTGGGGTGCATCAACTTCAGTGTGTACGAGAGCAAATGAATCTACGAAGGATGGATTGGGTTGGAATAGTGGATGGGGTGATGATAAAAAAGCCGATGCTTGTGCAAAAATATGTGAAAGGCCAAAGCTCGATGGTAGTGAGGTTAAAGATCTGAAAGATGGCTGGAATGTTAGAAGAACTGATGATGGAGGTTCATCCTCTGGATGGAATCAAAATACTAGTATACCGGCCCCTTGTGCTTCCATTGATAAATCAGATTCTGATTGGGGGAGGAAAGGGGATTTTAATGCTTCATCTTGTTTGAAACAAGATACGCATTTGGAAGGAAAGGAAAGCAGCTGGGCTGGGTTCTCTGGAAGTAAAAACAATTGGGACTCTGTATCTGCTGACAGTTGTCAAAAGCAAGATTCTGACTGGGGAAAGAAAGGGAACAATGGATCTGACGAGGCAGGCCATAATCAAGTTTCTGACTGGGGTAAGAAAGGAAATTGGGACTCTGTATCTGGTCATAATGAGAAGAAGACAGGTGGAGATCAAAATTCCAACTGGGGAAATTCAGGACAAAATGAAGCTTCTAATTGGGGCAAGAAAGTGGACTGGAATTCAGGATCTAGTGACAGCGTTGTCAATCAAAATTCAAACCAGATGAAGAGTGATAATTGGAACTCTGGATTGGGTGAAAAATCAGATGTTACAGAAGGAAAACAAAGTAATTGGAACGCTGAATCTGATGGCATTGGTAAAGATGGAAACTCTGCTTGGGGAAATAAAAGTACATGGAATTCTGGATCAAATTTGGGTGAGAAAAGCAACTGGAACAGTGGAAACAACTCTACCAGTAATCAATCTAGTGGTGAGGATCATGGCCGTGGAAATTGGAGGGGTGGATTTGGGAGCAGAGATGATTCTGATAATGGCTTTAGAGGTAGAGGGTGCTATGGTGGTAGGAGAGGAGGTAGAGGATTCGGTGGTAGAGGCAGATCTGATGGATATGGAAATGACTTCAACACTAACCAATCCAGCAGTGAGAATCAAACTGAGACTAATGATAGTCGTGGGAGCTGGAGGGGAGGTTTTGGAGGGAGAGATAGTTCTGATTATAGTTTCCGAGGTAGAGGAGGTAGGAGAGGAGGTAGGTCTGATGGATCAAGTTTTGGTGATAGAAATGAATCCGAAAGAGGTGGATACAGAGGCAGAGGTCGTGGAAGGAGGGATTGGAATAGTGATTCTGGTGGACGAAGAGATTGGAACAATGAATCCAGTGGATGTAAGGGAGGTTGGAACAACGATTCTAGTGAGCTTTCGAGCTGGGGAGGAGAATCAAACAATGGAGGTTGGAAAAACAATGGAAGTTCAGGATCTTGGAAAGGTGGAAGTGATGAGAGAAACCAACACAAAACTTGGAATTCAGGAAATGATGGAGCAACCAACACAGCTAGTATCTTGGGGCGCCATCCATCAGAAACCGGAGGTGGTTTTGATAGCTGGGATAAGGGAAAAGGATTGAATGCGAAGGACTCGGGATGGGGTGAACCTAGGAAACAATCCGATGGTTGGAACAAAGAAAGTGAAAACCCTGCAAACAGTTGGGGAGTGTCGGACACAGCTGGTGGGGCTGGGTGGGGTAAAGGAACAAGTTCAACATCAGAGAAAGGGTCCGGAAGTAGATGGGGCGATAAGGCTGGCAACCCGCCGGATAAGGGAGAAGCACCTTCTTGGGGAAAGCCGGAGGACAAAACCGAAGGTTGGTAATATATATGAAGTCTGTTTTGATCAATTGATAGTATTTTTCTTCATCTTTCGAAACCTGCATACTTGCTACCATGTCCTTCAAAAAAGGAAAAAAAAAGAAGAGAGAATACAGCTCTCTCAGATTGCTGATGGTGTATCCCTTTTATGCTTGCTTTATTCGAAGCGAACTTGTAAGAAGTTTCTTATTTGCATTTTCAGAAAGTGGCGGCTGGGGGACGAATAAAGGGGAAGCGTCCTCCTCCTGGGGAAAGAAAAACGACGGCAACAATGGAGGTTGGTGATATCTGCCCCCAGTCTTGTTTTTTGTTTTGTGCTGTATTGAAACTCCCCACTAGGCTGTTGTAGCTTCTCTTAATCTTATCTAGCTTTGCTGATTAACCTATCGACAATACTATCCTTTTCTGACTTGGCTTGTTGCAAGATTCATGGGATAATGTGTAAACCCTTGCTTCTAGTAATGGTCGCGGTTTTTATATTCTTAGTTGATTTCCCATGCTTATACTTCTTTTCTTTTCAAATTCAGCGGTTTGAATTTAGAAACAATTGAAATTATGGAGTGTGCTATATTTTAGAGGAAGATGACAAATCATGTAGAAAGATTCCTGTAATTATTTTGTTCGAAAAGTCGTCAACTGAATAAATACAGTAGATGCAGACACTCCCATGTTAGCTTCTTTTTCAACATTATCAATAAAATTGCGGTGGATTTTTCTAAATTATGAAGAGCACGTGAAATCATGTTCTATTATTTGTGCAATATAACACCATTGATGGTGAACTTGGTTGCTTTATAGATCATGAATTTTCAAAGCTAACTCTTTCTATTGGTGATTGGACAAATGAGATGTCAGTTGATTCCTACAACTCCACTGGAAAACTGAGTGTTGCAAAATTCAAAGTTATGAGAATTAGGAGAGAGCAAAACAGAGGGCTGATCCACCATGCCGGAGCGGCCACTGCTCCATCATTGGCGCCCCCGAAAATCATACCAAAAAGGTCTTCTTCTCCCGTTGACCCTCCGTTGACCGTCGTGGCACTGCTGCTCCGACTACTATCTCTGCACCATCGAACGCTAGTCGGGTGAACGTCGATTTAATATGAAAAAGGGAAACTTTGCTTTCATTTTGAGAATCTTGTTTAGAAATGATGGTCCTACTTAATGAATATATGAAAGAATCCCATACTTGACTGATGGGAACGTAATGAATAGAGTAAGATTACCTGGGCCCGCCGAAGACACCGGCGTTGCCGGTGAGCTGATCTATCAGGCCTACCGATTTTGGATCTACGCTGGATGCCTTGCTGTACAGAGTGCTAACGCCCTCACCGGACGGCACAAAAAATGCTCCGTTTACCATGATGTCCCCCACCGTCCTCCAGTTCCAGTCCGTCCACTCCACGTCACCGGTATCCAGACGCCTCGTCACCTGTCCACGTCATTGCAAAATGCACCGTTAATTCCTCATACCCACGAGCCTACGTTAATTTCTGTCTGGTTTTTTGGCTGTCATCCACTTCCCATGCTGTCTTTTTCAGTCACCAGTCATGTCCGGCGCTGGCGGTGGAATATCTATATTTATCCAAGCTCTAAATTTTTCGATTTTATACTCGTTTCAATATGAAAAGTCTTGGCAAATCATGGGTTCATGCAGTCTTCAAAAAAATGCTTTTTTTCTTGAAAAATAAAGAAAACGAAGAACTTGCCCCCAAAACTGGTCCCTCGTTTGAAATCAAACCCCGGCGAAACGAAATTAGAAAAAACAAATTGGATCCCAATTTGAAAAAAAATACCTCTTTGGCATTTGTGTCAGCTGGAGCAGTGTACCTGTTCCCCTGACTATTTATGGTGGGTTCAGCGCTACCGCCGATAGCATACATCTCCCACTGCGTAAAATCATTATTCACCACGTGTACGTACCCTAGTCTACACCGAGGCATACGCTGCACCAGCGCCACACCGAAGTGGTTAAAGGCTATGGTCACCTGCATCCCGGCGTCCGGCGAGTACCCGTCGTCTGCTCCTAATAGCATTACCTCGTTGTGATGCGAGAAATAGTTGTTTGAAATAGTAATCCCAGTGGACCCCATTATAGCGTCGATCAAGCCGTCCGTGCAGTATGAGAGCGAGCAATGGTCGATCCAGATTTTGCTGGCGCCGAAGATGGAGATACCGTCGCCGTCTGATTTGCCGCGGAACCCTACATGAGTGGGGCTCGACCGTATGTTTGTATTTCCCGTTGGCCTGCAGTGGTGGACGTTGATGTTGTGGATTATTATGTTTGATACGTACTGAAGGGTTATGCAACCCCCGCCGGTGATGTGGACGGACGCGCCCCGGCCGTCGATGGTTTTGTAACTGTTGAAGATGAGCTCGTGTTTGAGGTTTATCGTCATGTCGCCGGCGAAAATGACCCATAGAGGCTCTTCTTGGATGACGGCGTACCGGAGAGTTCCTGGAGTTGGGTTCGCCGGATTTGAATCGGAGGCGTCTGTGACGGTGTAGATCTGGCCGCCTTTTCCTCCCATTGCGTCTTGGCCGAACCCAATGCCGCATTCGGCGAGCCTTTGCCGGTTGGTTTGCCAGTTTTGGTCGCACCGCCAACAGTCGTCGATTGGGTTTCCGGTGAGACAAGTGGCTTGGCTCTTAGATTGGAGGTTCAGCATTTCTCTTCTGGATATAGAATGGTTTACTCTCCTGCAAACCAAACGAAGAAAAACTGGTCAGAAAATGTGGGAAACTGACGGAATCGGAGCTAATCGAAGCTGATACAACTCCATTCTCGACCTTCAACCGTAAAAACGAGGAAAAAAAACGGTGGGAGCTTTCCACTTACTGATGAACCCCTTCAGAAACATCATCAGGGTAGGGGTGCTGATGAAGAAGAGAAAGATTCAAAGGGGCCATCATAGAAATGGGAAAAACCAAGCTTAGCAGGCATATCAAGCGAATGCTGAGAGTAGAAAACAACACCATTGAAGAAACAAACAAAAATGGCGGCTATGCTGATGAAGTAGTCGACCCTTTTAAAGACTTTCTCCGGAGAAAGCTTCCTCGTTCTTAAAAAACCAGAACTTCTGAGAAAGCTGCAAACTGGGGATGGTTTTGATGTAAGACTGGGGGATTAAATTAATGAAAACAACTATGTTAGAGCAACCACTAGAGAGAGAAACAAGGACGAGAGGAGAGAGTGTGAATCCGCCATTACAGACGCTCCTTCTTCTATCCAAGTTCTCACTCTCTCTCTCTAACCTGCTGACCATTTACACCCAGAGAAAGGCAGAGAAAGGTGCTGTCTTTATCCAAAATGTCAAAAAGGCAGGGCCTTGAAAATTGTCAGCTTTTGAGCAAATTAGAGGATGCTGCTTAAATTCTGGGTGATTAATGCAATAATTCATAATTATTTGCAATCAATTAGTTATTATTTGCATACTCCAACCCTTCAGAGTTCAGTGTATCTTCAGATAATTACTAATAAGTTAAGGACCATATTGCAATTGATTCTATGTTTCTAGGCGGTTTGGACTCCGCTTCGGGCAGCCGTTACACTCCTTTTGAATTCTTAGTTTACTATTCTACCCCTATCTTCGGGATTCCGGGCTCGAGGTCCCTGCTGTTTTCGTTGGAAATCGAGAGGTATAAAGCGAGGGACCGGGGGAGGGAGCAAAAGAAGGGGTTTGTAGATTTCTCTGTGATTCCAGTTACACGAGTCGCGAACTTTGTAGGTTTCAAGTGTTGTCTTTGCGGGGATGGAAGGTCAGGTCACTTCTGATTCGCTGAACTGGAGTTTCGATGGTTTAAATCTGTTGCGTTTTCAATTTTCCCTCGATTTGTTAAAGAATATCTCCGACTGAGCCAACCTGTTCGTTGTGAGCGTTTTGGGCTTTTTTTGCGCTTTATTTTCGATGGCATTTTCTTTTTGTTCGGTGGTGGGAGGTGGAACTTGCATCGTTTGATCAATCGTCAGGGTTCTTTCGCTAGATTGAAACTTTTCCGAAGATTCTCAGAAGTTCTAATCGAAACTTTGAATCTGATGCATTTCATGGTTTCTTGGAGGTTGATTTTGTGGTTTAGTTTTTTAGTTCTGAAATGCAATTTGTACGAGTTGCAGATGGCAAAGCAGGTGGGAAGAACGTAGTCCAGGATTTTAAAACTAAAAGTGCGCCTAGGAAAAGGCTTGCTGACATTAGTAACATTCAGCAGCAGTCTAAACTAATGAACCTAAAGCAGCATCCAGCTTCAGTCGTCTATAATGGCAATGTTGACGAGCTTTACGAGGCATTATCTCCCTTTCTCTCTCAAAACAATCCTTGTCTTGTTTTGCTTAAGCTTCCTTTGAAGTGCCTCATAGAATTTTTTCTAGGAAAATGTGACTCTCATGAAGCTTGTTGCTGATCGAAAGTATCCTTTTTTCAGCACTTGAGTTTTTTCATTGGGTGGCGTATCTAGTTTATTCATGTGTTCCTTGACGTTATTAACAGTAAATTAATTGAGCTCACTAGCATAGAACTACAGAAGCTGAGGGTCAATTTTCAGAAAGCACAACAACAAAATGTGCAACTCGCCCAAAGGAACAGCCAGATGCTTGCCGTATTCTTTTAACTGATTATATGCTGAAAGATTATTTGACTTGAATAATTACAGATTTGTGAGTGCCAATTTTTGTGTTCTTTGTGAAACTAACTGATGTGTCTAATATTTCAGGAGCTTAACTGTGGAAAAGACGAGGTAGTTAGTTGATGGTTTGTTCAATAGCTTGCTTCTTCTTATGGTTTGAGGAGATCAAAGTTGCATTTTGTTTTTTTTTTTAATTCAGCTAAGGGTTCTTCAACATGAGCTTTGTTGCAAAAACAGTTTGCTCCATGCTAGAAATGTCCACAAAGAGGTCAGTTAACTTGTATCAGCCATTTAGTGATATGCTTACACTATTATTTTATACTGGAGGATATGTATTCTAGGTTGTATAGTTTATCATGCTTGCCCCGAAATTCGTTGACTCACAAAACTTCTCCAACAGAGAAAGTAAATGGCAGTAACTGATGAAATTATGAAATGATGAAATATGATTTACTTAATGTTAGACTTGCATTCTTCCTTGTTGAATTTGATTTTCGGTACACTGTTAATATCCGACATGTTCCTCAATTTTTTAAGGATGTACCTGCTAATAAGTCTCAGGCAGTGGAGTCTTGTTCCATAAATAATACAAATAATCAATCTTCTGCTGTCAGCGGGAAAGGACCATCACGAAGATCATGTGAGTGTAAATGTTGATGTGTTCTTTACTAACAGAGTGATAGTTTATTAATCCTCGAATTCTACCTTCTAATCTTACTCGTGTTGACATGAAATCCATGAGTGATCCTAATTAGTTTCATTTAATCAATTAAGTACAGAAGAATCCTTTATTAGTATAAGATCTTCTGTTTAATGTACCAAAAAGTTTGCTTTTTGTGATTTATTTGCAGCCTTGGATCTTTCGGTTCGAAATATTGGGAAGGATGATGAAAAAAGGTTTGCCTGTGCAATTGATAGTTGCTTCTGCGAGGCAATAGTTCACTTACACTTATGAAACTATTATAATTTAACAGGCCTGCCAGAACCAGAAGGCAATCTATGAGGTTTAAGGTGGGGGAACCAAGACCAACCCAAGATTTGTCTGAAATAGATGAAGCCAAAGTCCTTGTCTCTTCTCTCTGCAATGACCAGACGGAAGTAAATTGTGCAGTTTCAGAGGGATCCACACTTGGAAAAGAAGAGAAAGGAGATAGTCCCGCAAGACTCGAAATTCATGAAAACCGACGATCGTCCATTGGCAGGCCATTGAGGCGAGCAGTTGAAAAAGTAGGTTCCTACAAGGAGACTCCAATTAACATGAAAATGCGGCGAGAAAAGTGAGCTTTTCTTTCGCCCACTCTCGGCATTGGGATCGTAGTTATTCCTGTCATTTTGAAAAAGTTTTAATGGCGCCGCTCTCATTTCATGGTCTCTTCTCTTTTTCGTATTTCTGTTCAAAAAACAGTTGTTCAAAGCAGTATGTTCTCATTCTCTTTGGCTCTCATGGCTGCATGCTCTGTTCTGTTTGTTTCCATGAACGAAAATCAAAGTTTGGCTGAAACAGCCATGTTTTCATCATCCAACTCATGTAGTGCGATTCATGGATCTGTTATTCTCTGGATGTAGAAATATTTCTAGTGAACTTCTTTGACTATTTTCCATGAATAAATTCTTAAATCTTGATAAATCTAACAAATATATAGAAATATGTTCGATTTTAAAAATATTTGCAATTTCTGATGATGTTTGTGAAGAAATTGTCGAACAAAAACATGAGTTCGACATGAAAGATTCTTCCTTGTCAATTTCCATTATCTGGTGGGGGTCTCTCCTTGGCTGGATTAGGATCCGCATCATGAACTCTCACGTACAGCTCCTGACCCAAATACCAGTTTTTCAATAGCTGTGATCTTAGATTCCACATTCCTGGATTGTCAAGGTGTGCATAAACTGCACTCCATCCTCCTGAATAAACTTGAACCGTCGATCGAACGACCGGATCGTTCAGGTTGTACGTTCTTCGTAAGTCCGCAGACCAATCTCCGAGTCCAAGCCTGTAAAACGAAGAAATTTAAGGAGATGTTTTCGATCAAGTTGGTCTAAAAAAGATTGATTTTTTTCGGTTTTCGAAAGTAGTTTATGGTAATTCAAATAAGAGTCTACCCGACAACGTAGAATCCGAAACTGTCCAAGTGCCATGAATCGATGAGGCTCATGGTGTTCTTAAACACCAGCTCGATCCATCCTTTGTGAATGCCGGTGACGACAGATACTCTGAAGGAAGCGTTTTCATTGATGGATTGAACAGGAAATTCGTCGAGCTGGTACACGCCAGATCCGTTAACCAAATCATCGGCGAGCTTTAGGGGAGTTTCGGGTGTTAAATAAGACACATTATTTACTAAATATAAAGGGAAGCCATTGATTTCGGCTGTAGAAGCTTGGAGAATGAAAGTTTGAGAAATCGTCACGTTCGATACATTGAATGTTCCTTGCGGGTTCGGTCTCCTGTCGTCTTGTTCCATCTACATGCACAAAAAATAAAAAAATAAAAAACAAGCAATAATAACAAGGTTAGAAAACTATATAACATGAAATAAGATGAAACTTACGTGATGGATTTGGCTTGATTGATCGAGAAATCGAGATCGAATGGATCGGGTTGAGTCTGGAAAGAGGGAAGAACATGAGGAGATGAAGATTGAGAGTAATGAAGAACTGCGAGGCCAACAAGACTTGTGAAATCTGAGGCGTTGAGAAGCTTTGGAGTTGCAGAAATTATGTAATCAGCTTCATCTTTACTGCTGTGATGAGAACAGAGTAAGATTGACCAACATGAACATCAAGTGAATCCAATTCGATCTGATTTGTGTACGATCCTTCGGTTTCTACCAACACCATTGCATGGTTTTCGATCTTCAGATTGAAACTCAATGCGGTCCCCACGGTCGATATTCTCAATCGGTAGGTCTTCCCTTGTTGAGTAGGGTTCTTATGGATAATCTTAGTTTTGAGGGAATATAAACTATTAAATACCTTGAGCGACCGTGAAGGATTCGAAGGATTTAGAAGCCGGACGACCATATGGAGCTTTTCCGTTTATCAACATGTGTCCGGTAAGCTTTCGAAGGCCTCGACTGGGATTCCCATGAGAGATCTCGTCGTCTATCGAAACCGTCAATTTCATAATTTCGTGTTAGATTAGATGAAAACTCAAAGATATAAAGTTCATGCATGTTAATCTCAACATGCATGAACTTTATTGTATCCCATTCCTGCATGTTAGTACCAATCGCCGATAAGAAGATCGAACTCCGCTTCGGGTTTTGGAAATGGAACAGAAATTACTTCCCGGCTATTGAAAGTTGATGGAGGGAAAGTAGAAGAAGCTGCCTATTTGATCTTTGGTTTGGAACACATAAGTCCAGTTTTTGCCTGGCAAGATTGGACAATTCGTACCAGAAATCCCATCTTGCCATGAGTTTAGTCTTTGTTGTATCCCATTCCTAGATCAATTATGAACATTAAAAGACAAAAAAATGACATAATTTAGAATAATTCTCGTAAATACTTTCGATATGTACCATGTAAAGAGAAGCGGCTCGTCGAGGTTGTTAAAAACATTGACACGTATGACATCGTTGGTTGTAGCATTGATAAGAGGGCCGGGAAACTCTCCGTTAATGGCGATCACCTGCACGTACATAGAAATTCGATGCAAAGATGGAGTAGTTTATTTACGGGTTGATTTAGAGAAGCCGGTTGAATGGTCGTACTGAGAGCCACGTGCCATTCGAGAAAGATATCAAGGGCGTTTGCAGCACAAAACAAGGCTGTCAGGAAGAAGAAGAGCGGGGCTTGACCCAAAAGCGAGAGATTGAGCTCCATTTTCATGGAAGAAAAGGTCGTTTCTTTTGGGTCTGTAATGGAGTAAGGTAAGATGTTGCATTTATAAGAACGTGGACAAGAACTATGGGGGAGTTTCCGAAGAATGTGAGTGAAAAAAACAACGAGAGGAGAACAAAAGCTGGCGTTTTGTTTCTAGGATTTGCTTCAGATCAAAGCCTGCAACTTTCAGTCAAACTTGTTGACACACAACATGCATAGATGCATGCATGTATACATATATACGTATATACGTATATATGTATACGGAGACGTGACGTAACGGGAATGGAGGATTTATTTTTTTTAAGGTTTGAAAAAAATTGGAGTGGTGGGGTTGGCTATCCATTACTTGACTTAGAGGCTAATCAATCTCTCTCTCTCCTTTCCTGTCATCTCACTGTCTCTCTCTCGTTTTTTCATCTACACTCGAAATCTCCCCCTTTCTCTCTCTACTTCTCCCACTGTCTCAGCTGGTGACTGAATCTAATGAATCAATTGAGTGACAAATTTGGCTAATCTCTATCTAAGTTTGAATCTCTATCTAAGTTTGAAGTTCTATGTTCATCTTATTTGAAAGGCGAAATCTCTGTCCCACATTCTGATTCAATAGTACGTGAATGATAAATCACGATGATTCAGTAGTCTAAAATTAAAAAGTTTGTAACTGACACCACAAGGAAAGACCAACCTCGACATTGAATTATTAAACTCTTACCCTGTGTTGGCACAAGTTTCAAACTTTAGACTTTGTACCAACTCTATCATGACTCGATCACAAAACTAATAACGCGCGGTCAATGTTCATCTTCTTTCTCGTACCACTAGCGAGGCAACCCATGATATGATCCAGTTTAGGAAGATCACAGCTTTCAGAAACTGTTTATCAAAGCCCTTATCTGATTCTGATCTGAACCCCCCACCGTCCGATTGAAAGTGGGGTCTGGAATAAGAAAGGGAGGAGCTTGGATAAAACAAAATGGAAATTCGAAAAATGGACTCTTTCTGTGAGCTGTACGGCCCTAAAACAAAAAGAATTCCTTGTAATTCAAGGTACCCCCTTTCTCTAGTTCCTTCGACCCCAAGCAAACGCTTCCTTCGACCCCAATCAAACGCTTCCTTCGACACCAATCAAACGCCTCCTTCAAAAATAACCCTAGCTTTCTCTTCCGTTCGCAGTTTTTCGACATGGGTTCCGATGCCTTGACTTTATCCACCCCTGCACCCTCTCCGTCGCCCTCAATCGTCTCCCCCCCGCCGACGGCTCTCGCCCCAGGTTTCCGGTTCCATCCCACCGACGAAGAGCTTGTCATTTACTACCTGAAGCGCAAGGTGTGTGGGAAATCGTTTAGGTTCGGTGCCATTTCTGAGGCAGATGTTTACAAGAGCGAGCCTTGGAACCTTGCAGGTTATTAAATCTTCTGCAGTTTTTCAATTTGTTTAGTTTTTTTTTGTGTCTGTTTATTTCGAGCTTCCATGTCCGAATGGAATGATCGCGATTTGTAGTTTCTGGGTAATTTTATCTGCTTAAGAATTTGTTCTCTTTGAGGCTTCTGTCGATAAATACCTGCTGGTTTTCGATTGATGATTAGGGATGTCGACATTAAAGAGCAGGGACCAAGAATACTACTTTTTCAGTGTGTTGGATAAGAAGTATGGAAATGGGGCTAGAATGAACAGGGCAACAAACCAAGGGTACTGGAAAGCCACCGGGAACGACAGGCCGGTCCGCCATGATTCAAGGACTGTTGGTCTCAAGAAAACTCTGGTTTTTCACAGCGGAAGAGCCCCAGACGGAAAGCGAACCAATTGGGTCATGCACGAATACAGGCTCGTCGAGGAAAGCTCTGAACAATCGGGTGCCGATGCTGGACGGGTGAGCCATGTTCATTCTGTGTTTTTCTTTTCTGTTTTTGTCTCAGAAATCATCTGTTTTTATGTGTTTGCATATCATATGAAACTGCAATCTAAGAATTTATTGCCTGAAATGGTCTATTTTGAATGAAAAAAAGGATGGATATGTTCTTTGTCGGGTATTTCACAAGAGCAATATCGGACCTCCGAGCGGCCATCGGTATGCTCCCTTTGTCGAGGACGAGTGGGAAAATGAAGGATTAGTTTTGGTTCCTGGCGATGAGGCTCCGGATGCTCGTGTGGAAGGAAACGAGGAAGATGGTCGTAGTGAACAAAAACACGACAAGCTGTTTAACAATGGGAAAGATCAGCTTAATTTCGTCGAACGGGTCTGTTTTTTTTCTTATCTTGAATAATCTGAGATGATTTACTGGTTTCTTTACCCAGATTTCGGTTTTTATGCCAGAAAACTGACAATGAGGCTCCGATTCGTGCCATTGAATCTGAAACAGACACGCTTAACGTCGTACGTGTCTGCAGAAACGAAAGACGAGACAATTACACGCCACCGTCGATAATCGCCAATCCCAAGCCGTTCTCTCTAACCAAATTCAGAAAAAGGAGACACGACGGTTCGAATACCGACATTTCGACTATTTCTGAGAATTCGGCTAGAGCGAGCAGAGAACCGTGCTCGCCCACGACCACCTCGGTCATCGACTCTGAAAGACCAAAGACAATGAGCTTCCTCTCAGCACTGGTCGAGTATTCTTTGTTAGACTCGATCGAACCGAAGGACCACCCTCTTCCCCCGCCGGCTTTGAATGCAGCGAAACTGGATTCTTCAGTCCATCCGAGCATACTGAAATTCATTCGGGATTTGCAAAATGAAATTCACAAGATTTCGGAGGAAAGGGAAACCGTGAAATTTGAGTTGTTGAGTGCTCAAGCCATGATCGGGATTCTTCAGTCGAGGATCGACGGTTTGAAAAAGGAGAACGATCAGTTGAGGAAGATCGGTCGGGATGAACCGTAGAATTTGGAAAGCTTGGGGTATTGTTGTCGTATAAGTTAGTAGATTGTGATGTGTTGTAGGAATGTGAAGCCAGTGTAATAGTGTAACTTTGTTGGTGTTTTAGATAGTTTTGTGAGGGTGCTCCGGAATTTAAAGTTGTGTCTAATTTTATCAAAATAAAATTGAAATTAAAACTCATGATTTCAAGGTGTTCGGTTCCGTTTTAATTTTAACTCTATTTTATTTTATATTTAAAAAATTAAAATATAATAATAAAATATATTTTTTAATTAAATTTGACTCATGTTATAAGTATTAATCGAATTTATAATTAATTTTAGAATTTATATAAGATTTTATTAGAATTTAAGTTAGATTTTTTTGATTTTAGAATTTTTTTTATTCACGGCCCAAGTTTTGATTTCACGGTTTTTTACTCCTAAAAACTGACACCAACGTATAAATTATGATTTTTTTTAAAATTAAAATCAAAATTAAATTAAAATTAATAATTTTGATATAATTTACAATTTTGATTTAATTTTATTAACTACGAAGTAAATGTGAAGGACTTGCTAGTCATTCCACAATGATTGATAAAGGCAGATATTAGGAGCTTGCAGTATCAACAAGAAGTGACACGGCAATATGTGATTAATTGATTTTTCATTGTAATTAATAAAATAATAGTATTAAGTTAGCCTTAATTGATTATTTACTTAATGATTTAGGTATTCTTCAGAACAAATCTGAGACGGGCAAAATAGTCATTTCCGCAAGTGACCACGAATGCAAATACGTCAGCCCGACTAACTACTAAGATAAGTCAACGAAGCTTCTGGAACTTAACAAAATTCCCCGCCCCCTTAAGATTTCTCTCTTCCCTCGTCGACGTTCATTTGCTGTCGTGATTCATGTTTGATCGTGGGAAGGGGGATTTCGTTGATGGGCACTGAATCTGCAACCTCTCTCTCGCCTGGATTCCGATTTCATCCAACTGATGAGGAACTTGTGCGATACTACCTCAAGCGTAAAGTTTCCGGAAAGTCTCTCAGCTTCGATCCGATTTCGGTCGTCGACATCTATAAATCCGAGCCTTGGGATCTTCCTGGTTAATCTCCGTTCTCGGAATTCCTGATTTTGAGGTTTGAGATTGCGTTTTTACGACATTGAAATTGCGGTGTTTGTTGTGGACTTGTTCTGCAGGGAAGTCTAAGCTGAAGACCAGAGACTTAGAATGGTACTTTTTCAGTGCTTTGGATAAGAAGTACGGTAGCAGCTCGAGGACGAATCGAGCTACAGAGAAAGGGTATTGGAAGACCACAGGGAAGGACAGAGCGGTCCGCCACAACTCGCGGACTGTTGGAATGAAGAAAACTCTTGTTTTTCATAGCGGACGAGCACCCCGTGGTGCTCGTACTAATTGGGTTATGCACGAGTACAGACTTGACGATGTGGAATTGAACAAAGCTGGAATTTCGCAAGTTAGAACTCGTTCAAATTTCAATCTTCGCGTTTTAATTCGATTTTGATACTGATAATACTACTCGAATCTGGAATTAATTGGTTATGGTTTGGGGTTTGGAAGGATGGATTTGTGCTGTGTAGGGTATTTCAGAAGAGTGGTGCTGGACCTAAAAATGGAGAGCAATACGGTGCTCCATTTGTTGAGGAGGAGTGGGAAGATGGTGAGGAGCTTGCTTTTGTTCCTGATCAGGACCAGTTGCCTGACGAGGTGGAACAAGGGGAGGAAGTTCATCTTGAAGAGGTGGTACACGGAAATGACATACATCTGGAAGGCGATTATTTTGACCAGGTTCTTTTTATTTTCGTGGATGATATAGGTGAATCCTAGAATTAGAATGAAGAATTGAAGATCTGCATTCATGACGAGTTTTGTTGTCATGGAAGCACCTAATCTTCCTCTTGCAGGAGAATGATGATCCTGCAAGTAAATTTTTCTTGGTATCATCCATGATGAGTTGTTTTTTTCAGATTCATGAAGAAAGAAGCACATCAGAGAATGACCAAATTCAGTCAAACTTTTTTTGTGGTGGCACTAGCAATTTTGTGGGAGAATCCAATGTGTTTATTGAAGATGACCAAAAGCATGTTGTCAGCATGGATGATGATACTTCAGGGCTATATGACAATGAGTTCTTTGCTTTATTAGAAAACGAATTAAAGGGAAAACATATCAAAGATGAGTACTTTCCGGACTCGAGCGATAATTTGAATCCCATGGATAGGAATTACTTCCCTGATGAATCATATACCGGTGCTGCTGACCTTCTATCGACTGATGATCTGTACATAGAGACTGATGATCTTTTGGGCTCACTCAAAGTTGATGCTGTCAATTTTGATTTGGTTGACGAGTACCTCACATTCTTTGACGAGGATCAAATTAATGCAGACCTGTCTTTTGATCCTGCAGAATTTCTGGGTGGTGAAGTTCTTTCTCAACTTCCCGAAAAAGCACCGCTCACAGAGAAGGTGGGACTTTGTATTGTATTTCTTAAAGAATATGCAATTTAAAGAGTTCTCAGAGGTAGAAATTTACTTTTAACATTATCAGGTTTTGGATGATGCAAATGAAAGTGCTTCTATGGAACCCAAACAGCTTTCAAAGGCTCACGAAGAAAACGACGTCTTGTGTTCAAAGCCTAAGACTGAAGCTTCAGAAATGGAACCAGGTAATGACTAGCCACTCATTTATGTCTTTGGCATTATCAACGTTAATTCAAAGCTCATTTTGTTTTGTTTGTTCGGTTCCAGACATTGACCATCCATTCAGCAAGAAAGTCAGCAATATGTTGGGTTTAATCCCTGCGCCCCCTGCTTTTGCATCGGAGTTTCCATCGGAAAACGTGATTCGAAAGTTGCAAACTGCTGCACGAGCCTCGACTTCAGCCAATGTGACGACCGGAATGATCGAAATAATCACCACTAGATTGAGCAGAAACTGGATGGATAATTTATTGGGCAAAAACAGGCATTTCAATCTGATACTCCCTTTTTGTGCATCTCAAAGTAATATTAGCTCTCCCACCACGCGTCCAAATTCTGAATCGCTCCATTACAAGACAGGTTCTTCATTGTCACTCTGCATCTTTGTCTTCATGTTGTTTTGGGTTCTTATCCTCTCTGTGAGTTTCAAAGTTGGAAGCTGTATCTACACAAGGCGACTCACTGAGTTATGACATATAGACAGAAAACAGCAATTAAACCACACTTTGTTTAGTTAGCTGGCTGTTTAACTTCTCTTAAAGCTGCCAAAATTGTTGAGATTTGGATGACATTGTATGCTCGAATCTTTTCAATCCACATATCTATTGACGGTTTCTTCTAGTTCTGTTTATCTATTATATGGAAATTAACCTATTAGATTTGGACTGTGCCGAGCAGGAAACAATTACCGAGAAACGACAACTTCGAGGCGCGGTTTTTGTTGGAATAATTGGTCGGAAATTGGAACCATCGTTGATCTTCCCAGTTTTTAGATACATGACTTGTTTCAAACTTGGACTTGGATCAACTCTAGACATTAAATTACAGAACAAATAATTTATACGAACAAGAAGAATTTGGTTGTTGTACTAGAGACAACAACGTTATTCCAATACAATAACACATCTCCAACTCTTCTCAGCCACATGATCGTGATGCTGCGACTATGAAAGTGCCGTCGGATTCGAATACTACATCTCTCCGGGAAGCATTGTGTCCTCTGGTAGATCACAGAAAGCAATACCCTGATATACGATTAAGAAATCCATCAGCATAAGAACGAAAATCGAATTCGCATTCTAACATCGTCTTTTAACAACTCAATTGCGTATCAGAAAAGATTTTATTCGGCTAACCTCTCCGGTGAGATGGGCTACACACCTCTTCTCAGCAAGTAACTCAGCTTCAGTCTGAAAAATCATTACGGCCAAGCAGCGTTCATCGCATATAAACATTAGATTGTGACCTTTTTTTTATGAAAATCATTACCTTGGCAATACGCTCGCGGAGATAATCGTCAAATTGGACATCTTTAACTAGTTCATAATCACCATCTCCCTGCTCAAACGAAGTTGAATTCACCAATCAACATGGGTAGGAACAACATTTGTCAAAACAAAATGCTCCAAACTTACCTTTGATCTACAAGGCATACTAAAGACAATATCTTCTGCTATTCCATAAGGATTCCCATTGGTGTATACCTGATCCCAACGCTTAAAAAAGGTAAAGTCTTGTTTGATTGCATTTTAAATGAATTTTATTTGTTTGATTCAGTAACATTTAGATGAAGTCCATATCCAATTAGTCTCTGAACATACCCCAGAAGAAAACCAATCGCCTTCAGGAGTAGGCGTCACCAACGATCGAATAGCATCGAGTATTGATACAGCAGTTGATGCAGCTGATGATCTCCCCCATTTTTTAATCAGAACACCACCTCTCTGGAAATGAATTTATTTTTTACTAAATATGGAAAATAATCAAGAAAAAGCAGACGAATGAGAAGAAAAATTCACTCAAAATATCAAATTTTACTAAAGATTGAAAATTCTTTTTAATGCATTGTTATCTTTACCTTCTGAACCTTTTCGGTGAATTCCTCCTCTAACCATTTGTGGTCTTTGATAACCTCTTTCACCGGCAAGCCATTTATTCTCGCATTTAAGAAATCGGGAACCTGGTAAG
Organism: Begonia fuchsioides; assembly: GCA_003255005.1. Lineage (NCBI taxonomy): Eukaryota > Viridiplantae > Streptophyta > Magnoliopsida > Cucurbitales > Begoniaceae > Begonia > Begonia fuchsioides. The sequence goes on along the minus strand of QAOC01026063.1, from coordinate 12,121 downwards.
AGATCATAAATAACTTTTATAATATAAGAGATGTTGAATTTGAATGCTTGAAGCACAAGCTCTTTGATGACCTGAGTTGTCGAGTGGTTTCCCCATATTGTCATGTTTGAAACTTTATCATAGAAAACCCCTGCTTTAAGAGCTAGCTGCAAGTAGTTTTCACCAAAACTTCGTTATAAATATAAAAATGAAAAGGGAGATCAATTTACTGCAAAGTATGTTATAACCTGACACTTTGCTCTGTTCTCGTCCAATCGAGTCAATGCATGAAAGTTCTTTGCAGGTATATTTGGAGCATTTTTTAAACAAATCAAGGCACTGCAATGATACAAATATAATCAAATTTTCAAAAAAAATCAAAAGAAGAAAAAAGAAAAGAAAAAAAAATATTAAACTTACTTGGTATTGCATGGATTGCCCACAACTATGACTTTTACATTGCGGGATGCGACGAGGTTAAGAGCTTTTCCCTGAAGGAGATTTCAAAATAGACATATGAATCAATTGACTAAAAGAAATTAATGAATAAAAGGAATCGTTCATGAACCTGCTCTGCGAAAATTTGACCATTTATGTCTAACAAGCCTGCGCGTTCCATCCCGGGCCCTCGAGGCTTTGCTCCAATTAGAAGAGCCCAATCTGCATCTTGAAACACCTCATAAGGATCAATGCCTATTTTCACCTCTCTCAGCAATGGAAAAAGAGAATCCTCCAGCTCCATTGCTACACCTGCTCATATGAACAGCATGAAAAACAAATCTAATTAGCTCTTCAAGCCTGCACAATGCATGTATTTAAACGACATGTAGGCCAGTACATCCATCCATTTGATCCATATCCATGATTAAGTTTAAGATCCTCCAATCTTATCCAATTTCACGTCAGTGAAAAAAGATGTCATGATATGTTTGAGTCACCTTCAAGAGCTTGAAATGACCTTTCAGAACCCATTAGTTTCAATGAAATAGGTTGATCCAATCCAAAAGCTTCGCCTGATGCTAGCTAAAAAACACAAGAAAGTATAAGATTTTGAATCTAATGCATTGTACATCTCGAAAATCTGAATCTCTGACTTGAAAACTTTACAAAAACATCTAATCTGATAATAAATGCCTACTTTGAAAAGCAGATGATTAGATATCATCCCAGCGGCCCCTGAGACTGCAATGTTAATCATTTTCTTCCATGCTTTTGTCTCTTCTTCCTGCAATCAATATGAAAAAATATGGCGGAAACTCTTGAACGAGGCCATATAAAGGTCTCCATACAGGTAACGTTCAGAAACTAGTGTTAGAATAATATGCAAGCATAAATTCGACTTAAATTAATACTTGTAGAACATAAGCACCAAAATAATGTTGGGTTTTTTGCATTTTTTAATAAGATTTGGAATCTTAGTTTCCTGTCAAAAGATTTAATCTACAATCAAACAATTTGATGACTAATTATGCAATTCCCTACGCTAATTGTGGCTATATACAAGACATATTGGTAAGATGCCTCGATCAAATAACTACAAAAAACAAATACAAAGAACAAAAGAAACCATTCAAGGCCAAGAGAAGCACATACAGCTTTGAGATCATAAGTAAGGCAGAATACACCATAACAATCGTTCTTGCTATCAGCCTTGTCAATTTGCACAGCAGAAGGAGCCTCGACCTGGCTGAAAATTAAGAGAGAGAGAGAGAGAGAGAGAGAGAGAGAGAGAGAGAGAGAAGAACCCATTTCAGATATCGAAGAACATATCACGAATACTCCTACAGTTATGGAAGAAGTTCACATGAACTCTAAGAGGGCATGCTCACTTGGGCGCAACAGAACAGAAAATTCTGCCACTCCGAACTCGAGGGAGCAGCCGGAAAGAGCAGCGACGATGAATAGGAAGACGGTCAGATAGGAACGAGGTCTGGGATGGGGAGGACAGCCTGGGTTTCGAGGAACAAGGGGCTAGCTCTGCTACAGCCATGGCAGCAGCGATGCGTCGATCTTTAGGAAAGAGAAACCAAAGAAACCAAAAACTGGACAGATAAAGAAAAGGGTAGAAGCAGAGACAGAGAAAGACGACGAGAGAGGAGCGAGAAGGAGAAAACAGTGAGTAACGATGGAGCCTGGAGGGGTGGAAGAGAAGATGGAAGTCGAAAATCCAGTAAAGAGGATTTGAAATACTAGCGTAAGGCCACACAGACGACACGTGGCAAAAACATCATCTTCGACGTCTCCTAAATACAGCAGGAGGTTCAAGACTTGGATGTTTCAGGGACGTGATTATTATTAAAGCAGTAAATCTTGCGTTTCCAGCCAAGTCACAAAAGCATGCCATTGGCAATTTAACAATAGTTTATCATGACCCAATTAAAGTAAATTCTTTTTCGATTAAGTAAATTCCCACAGTTAAAAAAGTAACATTTCCTTTTACATGGATCGGGACAGGACTGCCGGTGATTCTCACTGTCGGTTTCTTCCGAGGAGCATGTCGGCCAGGAAACAAGAAATAGGGTTCATTTTGTGGTATTTTCTGGCATGATGGGAGTCCGAAAGTGATGTCTACGTTCCATGTTTTACATATACAACATCAAAATTTTGGACATGGTGATGCTATATATGTTCTTATATTGCTTACTTTGGCCAGACAATGAAACAGCGTCATAGAAATCTAACCTTAAGTTTCGAAAGCATGTTTAACGGCGATCAGAAACATAGGAAACACGATATATTCATATTCAGATATTTTCTACAAAAGAGAAACTAAAAATGGTTAGTATAAAGTCACATAACTGAAAAAAAGATGTCACCTGCATGACTCACTAATACAGTCAATATGGCTAACCAAATCGTCATAGATCAACTAAATACTCGTAAAATCGTCACATGCTATTGAATAAAATAGCAATTCGAAACGCGTCATTGTGGCAATCTGCACCATCAATACTGGGGTTATGCTCGTAATCGATATTTATATATAAAAAAGAAGCGAATGATGAACAAAAGCTGCAGTATTCTTATTCCAAACGTTAAATGAAGAACAAAATATCACGACCTCACAGACAAGATGTCAAGAAAGATTCTAAAATCAGGCTACAAAACAATGTCTTGAATTTGAGAACTAATCTTAGCTGATATCTCAATCAATGGCTGAATCTCCTTAAGCATTCGATAATCGCAGCAAATTGATATTGATGCCCTCCCCCAAAAAAAATATTTTTCTTATATTTCTCATCCCAACATTAAATATTCTCACGAATTTTCATCTTATATTCATGAGAGTGTAGATGAAAAGAAACAGATAATAAAAGAGTTAAATAATGTCAAAAAGGATATCAATTCGAACTCACAAAGAATACCCAGAATAATCTAATCCACCACCCTTTCTGTAGCGTGCGCTACTTTCTGCATTATCATGGATTCAGCTGTTCTAATTGCTCTTTGTGACCCTGTGATCGTAACTTTCCTGCAAAAGCAATCAAATCTTAAAACTACTGCCAGTTTTTCTCTACTCGTGATTCAAGAGAAGTAACATCGGCCGATCCTGCAGATTCTGTGTTGAATCCTTTTGCCATATTCTCAACTCGATTCTATAAATCCACTAAATGAAAGTAGATAAAAGTAGATGGAGTCCTACGTACCTGTCAGTTGTCCCAGCCATGAAATCACCCCTGTCTGATATCTTAATCCTCGCTCCACTAGCCTGCAAGAATAAAGTGCTTCGTGCTTCACCACATTGAACAAAACATTGACACTACTCAGCCAAATGATATCAGATCATTTACCACCTGCAATCCCTCCCACAAAACCAAAAAACGAAAAAGAAAAAAGAAAATGGTTTTTGCTGCTGGAAGACTCAAATTCGTATTATTAAGCTACTCTTAATTCTATCCACCCTTCTAGCTATATAACAACTGTTTCTCGAATCTTGTTTCTAACACAAATTTAGTCTGATTTTTGCAAGAATTACAAGTTCGGGAAGGAGAAATCTGCATCGGAGAGTTGTAGTGGAATGAAACAACACAGGTATTACTCACAGCTCGGCAATAATAACCCTGCCCATCTAAGAAAACTAACAACATAAGAAGTTAAACCTGGCTGATTTCCATTATGTTTCTTCCACCACGACCAACAACCAAGCCAATATGATCATCCCCAATACCAATAGTCACCGAGCTGCTCTTTTCGTCCTGAAAGTATATCAGAAAATCTCTCAACTAAATAGTTTTTTGCAATAAATTAGAAATTGCTCACTAGAAATAACAATCTTACACATCTTCTGTTTGGTGATCTCTCTCTCTTTTTATATGTAGGAAATGAAATTTTAGCAAATAAACCTTTTTCATGCAACTTATTAAAGTTTCTAAGACAACAACCAAGTAAACAACATGCTGCACATCCCTTCACAGAAGAACCAAAATCAAATACTAATTTAGTACCACAAATAAACTTTGATTGACCTGACAGTGAAATAAAAAAAATACATTGAAATTTCCAGTCTTTCAGCTATTTCACACCTAAAACCAATGTAACCTGCATAAGTGAAATAATAACATAAAATTTGTACCGGCGTCTCAAAGGAGAGGATAAAATTTGAGCAATTTTTTTTCTGGACAGTTGGTAACCATCCATATGAGAGAGATACAAAATCTATGATGAAAAAATATATATCTTTCCTGGTATGTTAACATATATTAAATGTTCCTTGGCTTGGTGAATGGACAAGGTCAAAGATCTTTTCAACAGATACTTCTAATAGTTTAAATCACAACGTAATGAGAAATCACAGCTGAAGCTTCTTTACAGTTATAGGATCAACAATAAAGGAAATAGAAAATAAAACTAACTTTCCAATTTCTGTTGACTTAAAAAAGTAAACAAACTTTGCAGTGTAGTTGTATAACCTCAAAAAATTAACTGTTAAAAAAGCATACGTAATTCACTAGATAAGTAAATATTTTACGTCACCTTAAACCAAGTTTTGCCAACAAAAACTTAGTATATTTTGGTAGACACCCTTGTAAAGTTGATCAATAATACAGTATCTCAAATGACCACATCATCTATTTTACTCAAAGTAATCAACAGTGTAACAACAGCAACAATCAAGATGGAGAAAAAGGAACCTTATCGTTGAGAAACTTTCCTCCAGCCCCATTTGGTCCATAGTTTGTCGAATTCAATGCCACTGCTGCAACCGAAGGAAACAGACACGTATTTTGAACACCATAGAATCCGAAGAAACAACTAATTTTTGTCACACTAACTCATTTACATCATATATAACAACAATAGATGCCCGACACGTTCCAATGCACACAATCATATAATACTGTATCTCTTAAGATTGAAAATATTTTTGTTTTACGAACTTCATTAAAAATATAAATTACATGTATATCTTAAGATTGAGAGGACTTGTGAAGTCGCTTTCATTACAATCCAACACAGTCATTAATAGAAAATAAAGACAAAAAGAATAGTAAACAGGGACTGATGAGACGTTCTCGTCAAGAATACTGAATTCTTTAACAGTTTTCACTGTCATGATTACCGAGCAGTTATAACATATGAATTTTTCATCAATGTGCAACACCTGCAAATTTTATTCAGGGTTCAAATTAGATTGAGCATTTGATTGTGATATCTGCATCTAGGCTTCAGATGAGAATGACTCTAGGCGTGGTTGATGGGTGCAAGCAATGATCTCCAAAATTGGCTTTACTTTTCTAGTACTGGTGAGGATGGATATAAAACAAGGGGGTTAAAAACATTTTCATACTTATGGTGGTACAGTGGGCTAGAGTTTTACGAAAGTTGACAATAGAAAATAAAAGAATAAGATAAAGGAATATCATTTAGTTGTCTTTTAGGATTACTAGATAGTAGTTTTGTGTGATATTTAAAGGGAAAGTTGTAGCGTTGGGGAAGTAGAATAATTCTGAGATCATGAGGAATGTCCTTATAAGGTTCTGCAATGATCACTATTGTTGTCTTATTGGGTAAATTTTCACATTTGCATATTCACTCGTTCATTTTGAAACTGTCCACCTTAGTTTTATTACCTTTATAAATATAAATCCCATGTACCAAAAATCCCTAAAATGATTAAGTTTGAAGAACAGGGAAGGAGAAAACACGACACTAAAAATTTTAGCAGCAACTGTAGTAGGTCTACCAAAACCTTAATTTTTTAACTATGGAAATTGGAGAAACAATATTCCAAGTCACAACTTGACCGAAACTGAATAAATAAGGCAATCAACAGTCAAGTGGCATGTACCTTGATATGAAAACGGAGAATTCATTGACTGAGAGTAATGAGAGTCTTCAGATAGCTTTGAGATTATTAACTCAATTGCACGCATTTGTTCCTCTAAAGTTCCAGTTAGGGTCACAAGCCTATCGTTTAATCCAAAATAGTTGTTATCCTGAGGAGATATTTTAATTCCAGCTTGAGAATCCTCAATGAATGATCTGTCCAGAACCAAAAAAAATAGATTAACAAGCTATAGTACTGATAATAGATAAATAAATGAGAGATCAAAATTGACTAGAAAGTTTTACAAATAAAAGTAAATAGTATTAATGGTACATAAGCATCAATTAGACATAGGAGTGGCTGCCATATAGGCTTAAATCTGCCTAGATAATAAGAATTATACAATTAAGTATGGGTTTCTAATGGTTGAAACTTTTGATACAAATGCACGGCTTGTTTACATCACTTGGTCTTAGAGTATGATGTTTGATGTTCATGTTTTCATGGTTTCACTTGAAGGGGATTTACAGAGTTGAAAGGATAATGATGCAAGAGCATGTGACTTAAGCATTTGGCCTGGGAAATCACTCATGGTAATTAGTATGCACCAAAATGAGTTTGGCTGAGACAAAGCTTCTGAAACTAGTATTGACTGATAAGTTGCAATTTTTTTCATTAGTGGTAGTGCTTTCCTACATCTATGACACTCTTCCACTCTTGGCATGACAAAAAAGAAAATTCTCTTCTCAACTGTCCATTAAATTGATAAAATTATGAAAGCATTCCCTTCCTTTGACTTTACCAATGAATACTATCATCGGTAATATTTTATAATATTGTAATAGTTGAACATGAAGCATATGACATGGATAATTGGTTCTACTCTAAAAAATAAAATAAAAAACAAAGTTTTATCCATTATAGATAACGAGCTTAAACAGATAATTGAAACTTTACTTTACACGAGAACTAAGGATGGAAAGTAACTTCGTTAACATTTAACAATAGAGCAAGGAGTAGTTCTCCTACTTGATTGTAGACCCTCCTTTCCCAATTATTCCTCCACAAGAGCTATGTGGAACCACAAGCCTCACTCTTGTTCTTGGTTCAGCATCATCTCCTTCTTCAGTTCGGAGCTAATAAAATTGGGATAAATATCAGAAAAAAAAGAACGAAAAAACTACTCATTAGAAATACCTGTAGATGTTACCTCACTAGACAGCTTAGAGAGAATAAGATCCACTGCATTGAGAATATCATTCATTGTGCCAGATACCATAATAATCCTATCAGTTGTTCCTGGAAAAAATTCATTGCTGCGAGATAACTGAATGCGCGCTCCGGATTGAGACTGGAAATCATTAATTGTTGAGCCACCCTTTCCAATAACAGAACCCGCAGCAGCATTTGAAACAAGAAATCTGATATAAGAAGACTTATCCGTCGTCTCTGCATCCATATAATTTATTCAATCCTAAAAACTTCAGATTGATATATCTTTTTATGAAGCAAAAAACATTGAACAATAAGAGAGGTATATGACGAAAGAAAGCCATGCACATTTGCAAATTGTCATGATTTTTCAAATAACCAAGAATAGTACGTGCCATAGATTGGTGAAAAAAAATCATCATGGAGACTATCAATTTATACAAAAATAGTGTTAGTAACTCGGTTTTATAAAAAATCAAAAAACTTCTGGATTTTCTTTTCCTGAAAATAAACGCTCTGTTTGCTCGCTAAGAAAATGATAAGGAAGACGAGAATTGCAGCTAGCGTTTTCCACATTCTACTCAACATCCTAATTTCAGAAGAAAACAATGTCGCTCCAAGTCTCTCTTCTCCATTCTTCTCAGGTAAGGAAGGTAAACCATAAGTAAAAGGAACAAGTTCCCAAATTCACTCACCTTCCGTTCTCTGTTAACCGAATATAGCGCTAACGCAAAAGAAAAAAAATCAATTACGTTATCAGCAGAAGTAACATTGCGACCATTTCACTCTTAATCGATCTGAAAGAAGCAAAAACAACAGCAGCTACGAGATACATAAACAATCAGCCATCCGCAATCAAAATTTTCGGAGTCAAACAAAACAAAAACGCATTTCAAAAACAGAAAAAACAGATCAGATCAGGAACCTGGAGGTGGAGACTTAGGCGGCGGAGGAGATCGCTTCCTTGAAGCCTCAGGAGACGACACGTAAGAAGACTCCGTCGACTCCATTCGTAGTTGATCTCTTCCTCCAAAACCTTCACAGAGAGAGAGAGAGAGACAGAGAGAGAAAGAGTTAAAAGAACACCACCACCGCGATTCAGAAGCCAACGAAGAAGGTGAAGCTGAGCTGAATAAATGATTTAATTAAAATTCTACAATTAGGTTTTGAGTTGTTCCACCTGTGTTCGCCTTTCAATCTCCGTTATCTTTACTCTCTTCCTCAAATTAGAACCCGCATCTATATATTATAATTTTTATATGAATAAAACCCGATTGAAATAATTAATATACCAAGAATTCAATTAACCTTTTAATTGAACAACCTAGTTTGGCAAACTTATTAAATATAATTAGGCGAAGAATCCACCCCAAATATTGAGTTATTTCATAGTCAACTTGTAGACATGGAAGAATATTTGGACGTTTACTTTATAATTAGACATTAGTGTAGTTTAATCTAAATTAAAATAAAGTTTAATTGTTTTTATGAAAAAATATTTATTTTTATTTCAAGAAATAACTCGTCTCACTCAATTGTTTGAATAAGGAGGAAGGACTTCCCCGAAGAACTTTGGACTTGATTGTGAACATTTAGCCTTGTAACATCATTATAGGATCCATTCAATTCTTGAAAATTTGATTATAGAGAAAACAAAGGCCCATTGATTTCGATCGCTTGTGATCTTAGTAATCGTTGATTTTATTTTGGACACCAAAATGAAAATGATGGTTTAGTTTTGATGATTTGTGAAATTTAGTGTTCTTCCGATTATTGAATTTTCGATCGGCCAATGTCCCAAACTTAGGATGTTAAAATAGATGGGCTATTTGATGACAAATCTCAAGTTTTTGGCCCTTTTTTCTTCGATTTTAGCGCGCAAAGTTTTTGACTCAAATTCTAAGTAGGTTGGATTGAGGGTTTCTCTATATGTTAATACTTTAGTCGTAAAATTTATTTTTTTATTGATTTCTTTATTAATAAATTTACCTTCTGCACGTGATTTCTTTCGATTTAAGGTTTTTCACATGTATTTTTTGATGACCTTATTTTATGTGCTTTATTTTTTTTTCATTATTATTGTTCGATTCTCAATAAACAACATAGTATTGCATGTGTGTTTAACACGTGATTTAATGGTTTTTAATTGAGAATTTACCACAAAAGGCGTTGTTTCGATAAAAATCAAATTCTTCCTTAATTCATTCATTTTCTCTTTCTTGAGTGACATGAGATTACCCGCTTCCTTAGTACGGTTTGATCGGTCTCGATTGTCAAAATTTTGGATGGTTAACAACTTTATTCTAGTGACCGTTCATAAGAATCTACGTGGACAACATTACATAGAACAAGACAAAGTGCAAAGACCAAAAGCATTTTCTCAAGATTAAGAAACAACCTAGAAATGGAAACGTGAGAGTGTTTCCTAAAGTGGGTACACGCACAAACCCTAAAACGTCTCCAAAAAACAAGATTCCATACGCATAACCTTTAAGAATTGCTAGTTTTTCTCGCCTGTTTGGATGCGAGGTCATGGCCAATCCCTAGACAGGGATAGTGTAGTGGAGAAGACACAAGATGAATGAAGTTATAATAAACTTGGATAGATTGCCTACCATGTCCATACACATGCACATTTTTTTAATTCCAAAGAATTTGTATAGGGGCATTTGGATTTGTACATAGATAGGATTTCTAAGAGGAAAATATGCATGTGATTCGTCGTCTTCTTCTATTTTTAGCATAATTAATCCAAAAATACAAAACTGACACGATCGTTAATTTGTTTTTGCGTAATTTGACGACATTCGATAAGTTGAAACTTTATTCTTGTAGAGAAAATCAAGAAAAAAAGATAAAAAATATAAGAAAAATATATAAAATAATTATTTTAATTATGATATATTATTTACTGTAATATTTCTATTTAAGATGACGTGGCAGGATATCACTGGCCAAAATTTTAAGTAATACTATTCACTTGTTAATCGAGCAAGTACGTGGCAATTTGTAATTGGTTTTCATGCCTCCTTGTTTTCGGATCCTGTCCCTAACCCTTCAATTTCTCCTCCATGAAAAAAATGGTCGTTTCTCTCTCTATGACACACTTTCTCTCTCTAATTCTGTTGCAGACGAAGTCTATGTAAAATCTGACATCATCTCCCCCGTTGATCTCTATCTCTTTCTCTCCCGTTTTGTTATGACATCGCAATTTTATCGGATTATTGTTTCTCAATTGTCAATCTCAATTTTCTTTTCCTGTTTCTAAGAAAGTCTAGGGTTTTCTTTTTCTAACCTCTGCGGAAAACAGGGTAGCTGGAGATCTTGTAAGGTATCAAACGTTATTGCCCTTGAATTTTGTCATCTCCTTTGCCTTAAATTTCGCATTTTGAACCCGCAATTCTTATTGCATTGTTCTTCTGTACGCGTTACTTTTTCTTTCATCGCTGAGCGCATTCGATATTTTAATTAGCTGCTCCCTTTTGAGTTTTCTATATTTTTCGTTTTTTTCATGATCTTCTTTTCTTATGAATAATTTTGTTAGGTGGTGTTTAGTTGGGATTTTCGATTCTCCACCTGATTTGGTCTGAGTGCGTGTATTGTGAGGCTTTGTCCCAAGCTAGAAGATTTTTAAGTATGACATGGTCTCTCTTGTTGAGAATATGGTAGCGATTTTTGCACCAGATATGATTGGGTTCTAAGAGACTAATTGAATGGGTGCTGATTATTCCTATCATGACATTAATGGCGAGCTAAAGGGTGGTTCAGTCTCTGAACAGGATACATGTGTTTTTTCCGGCTCAATAATCGTGGGGCATTGAGTGTTGTGATCAGGTAAGAATGACTGAGTATCAACCACTTCTTCAGAAGCCTGAATCTGCAGATTCCCATTCTGACTTTGAGCGAGGATGGGAGGAATTAGTGCGTGGTCATTTGGAGGATTGTATGTCGTTTGCTTCTTGTAGCTCGGCTGGAAATCAGGAAGGCGAAGAAGACGAAGTTGATCAGCTTGTCCGGAGAAGACGGAGGTCTGATATTGAGGGAGATGATTTTGCTGAGTCATCAGCTGCTAGGCGGCGTCAATCTAGAATTTTGAGCCGCTGGGCTGCTCGACAGGCTCAAGAGATGATCACGACGATGGAGAGGCGGAATCGTGAGTCGGAGTTAATGGCACTTGCTGGGCTCCACACAGTCTCCATGCTTGACTCATCATTTTTGAGGGAGTCACAGTCCCCAACTTCGAGGAGACAAGGAGCAGTAGAAACTCCTAATACCCAAGCATCTGCAATTTTACAGATGTGGAGGGAGTTGGAAGACGACCATGTCTTGAATCGAGCTCGAGAAAGGGTGAGGGAAAGGTTGAGGCAGCAAAGAAGTGTTGATTCTGCAACCCATGTTTCAACTATAAATATGTCAGATGGTCGAAGGAGCGAGAATCAGGAAAGCCTGGGGGACGCAAGTGAGAGTGAACATGACTATGGAAGGGTTGAAAATAATGGGTCTAGCAGGGAGCAATCTCCTGATCTTGTTGAGGTTGAGAGGGAAAGGGTGAGACAAATTGCTCGGGGATGGACGGAAAGTGGCATTAATGATGCTGCATCTAATGTTGCTCAGGGAAACACAAGTCCTAGAGCAGAATGGCTTGGTGAAACAGAGCGTGAG
>QAOC01026049.1:0-63374 GCA_003255005.1 Begonia fuchsioides | reverse complement strand
AAAATTAAAGTCAAACCCAATTCATACACTTTTAATAGCTATCAATAAAAAAAAAAGATTTGGCATCCATACCCATGTAATATGTCTGTTTTTGTACATTGATCTCATAACAATATTCTCACAAAGCTAGATGCTATTTCCATTTTGCAACCTTTAGTTGAGGCACATGTGGATGAGAACTAGGTGTGATGGTACTAGATAGAAAAAAAAATTGAGAAAAATGATACTGGGTATAGAAGAGTTACCAAAAGGACAGAAAAATTGAAGAACAAATGAAATTTTACAGTTAAATTACATTCGAAAATATATATGTTTCCTTACAAAAAAATAAAGCGAGAATGGTAACAAAATGCAACCCTCAAATTTGAAGGAAAGTGATGCGAATATAATTCTTCTGCTTCAATTTGAACCTGCAAGAATCAAAACAACCCAACTTCCGGAAATCACTACAGAAATTAGAAGAGAAAAGATAGTCTGTCATTCATCAAATATGCATATCGTTCAATACGTAAAACTACTCTTATTTATACTACTTGCTGCCTTTTTCTTCACGCTTTGTTGCTGCCCATGATATAACCACCTCCCGCTCCACTATGCTGCAAACCGTTAAAGATTTCTCTTTCTCCTGTAGATCCTCCAAAGTTGCTTCGTCGTCAGTTTGATTAGACCATTTGATTAATGTTTCATGCCTATTTCCCACTTTGCAAAAATTGATAACATCTTCCGGAAATGTATCAATAGATGATCCATAATTCCAAACCAACGGTTGTGTAGAAGATGTTGGTTCCCCCAAAACTTTTTTTAATTTGGAAACATGGAAAACCGGATGAATTTTATAGCAACATTTCCCACCTTCTTCTCAATTTCGAATGGACAAAAATATCGGGGAGCTAACTTTTGATTAGTTCGTTTGGTTACCGACGTTTGCCTATACGGCTGAAGTTTTAACCAAACCTTGTCTCCAACCTCGAAAGATCGCTCAATACGTGATCCATCCGCCGATTTCTTCATACGCTCTTGTGCCTTTATCAAATTTTGACTAAGTGTTTGCAAAATGCTATCTCGTTCTTTCAATTGCTGATCTACCGAGCCCACTACCGTCTTACCTCCACAATAACGAATTAATGTCGGGGGATCTCTACCATATAGCGCTTTAAATGATGTCATATTAATGGAACTATGATAATTTGTATTGTACCAGTATTCTGCCCATCCAATCCACCGGGCCAATTGCTTCGGATGTTGAGAAGAAAAACAACGTAAATATGTTTCAAGGCAACGGTTGACGACTTCGTTTTGGCCATCGGATTGAGGGTGATATGTCGACGTCATATGTAATCGAGTATTTTGTAGTCGAAATATTTCCTTCCAAAATAAGCTAATAAAGATTTTATCTCGATCGCTTACAATGCTTCTCGGAATACCATGAAGACGAATAATTTCATGGCAAAAAACAACAGTCACTTGCTTCGACGAGAATGGATGCTTCAAGGGAATAAAATGTGCAAACTTAGTCAATCGGTCAACTACCACTAATAATGAGTCAAAACCCAAAGAGCTCGGCAAGGATTCGATAAAATCGAACGAGATATCTTCCAAAACTAAATTCGGAATAGGTAGCGGTTGAAGAAGGCCGGCCGGGTTTGTTGATTCCACTTTATTTTGTTGGCAAATGACACAATTTGCCACTAACTTTTTAACATCTGAAAGCAATCCTTTCCAATATACATTGGACTAATATGCTTGTAAATGCGATACACACCTGAATGTCCTCTGATGGGAGAGTTGTGGAACTCCTGTAAGAGTTTAGATTTTAATAACGAAGCTTAAGGAATCAAAATTTTGCCTTTATACAAAAGAATGTCATTATTCAATTCATACCGGTGATCGAGATTTGTACCCTCTTTCAAAGCCTTGAGAATATTGCTCAAATTAGGATCGGCAGCAATTTAACATTTAAGTGTATCGGTATCCAAAAATATTGGTAGGGATGAATGTAATGTCAGACCACCCTCCTCGTCTCGATAATGCATCCGCCACTACATTTTCTCGACCTGGTTTATAAATAATACTGAACTCGTACTCGATTAATTTGACCAGCCATTTGAGCTTGTTTCAAAGTGGATAACCGTTGCTCTAGCAAATATTTGAGAGATTTTTGATCCGTAAAAATAATAAATGGCATACCCAATAAATATGGGCTCCATTTCTGAACCGCAAGCACCAAGGACATTAATTCTCTCTCGTAAACCGACTTCTCCTTGCTCTTAGATGATAACCCTTTGCTAAAAAATGAAATAGACGACCCTTCTGCATTAAAACCGCACCTAAACCACAACCCGATGCATCCACATGAAGCTCGAATGGTTGAGTGAAATCCGGTAAAGCTAGTACCGGAATTGAAGTCATAGCTTTCTTTAACGTTTGAAAGGCTAAATCCGCTTCAATGTTCCATTGAAATAAGCCTCTTTTAAGCAAATCAGTGAGCGGCCTAGCTATGCACCCATAACCCTTCACAAATCGATAATAATAACCCGTAAGGCCGAGAAATCCCCGAACCTCCTTAACCGAGCCTGGGGTAGGCCATGAATTCATAGCTTGAATTTTATCCTTATCTGCTGCAACCCCTTCGGAAGATAATGTATGACCTAAATACTGAATTCCCTCACCAAAAAACATACTCTTTTTGACATTGAGTACTAAACGTTCCTTGTTCAGAGTTGATAAAATTTTCTGAAGATGATCATAATGCACATCTATATTCTTACTGTATACCAAAATATCATCCATGAAAACTAACACGAATCGTCTTAAATATGGCCTGAGAATGTCGGTCATTAGAGCTTGATAAGTTGCTGGGGAATTTTTTAGACCAAACGACATTACTAGAAATTCATAGTGGCCTTCGTGTGTTCGGAATGCAGTCTTCTCAATCTCATATGCCACCATTCTTACTTGATGATATCCATTCTTAACATCCAATTTAGTAAAATATCTTGCACCGAACAATTCATCAACTAGCTATTCAATAACTAAATCGGAAACTTATCCGCAATCGTGATTTTATTGAGCTCCCTATAATCCACACAAAATCTCCATCCACCGTTTTTTTTTCTTACCAAAAGGACAGGACTAAAGAATGGACTTCGGCTTTGACAGATATAACCGACCGATAACATATCTTGAATCATTTTTTCGATTTCATTCTTCTGCCCATGAGGATAACGATATGGTCTAATGTGAGGAGTATGTGCATTTTCCACCAATCGGATAGCATGATTGTGAGAGCGGAAGGGTGACAATTCATCTTCTCTTGTAAAAACATTAGGAAATTCCAGCCGAAGTTGATCGAGCAAGGGAGATACTTCACTGTTTTTTGGATCTTCAATTCTGCCGAGACTCTGAATTTCAACAAAATAGCATTGTTCCCCACCTTTGTATAATTTAGCCGTTCGCCTCAGAGAAAACCGTTGCAAACTCAAATCTGGTTCTCCCGAAAATATGTGCAAAACATCCCGAACATAAAATTTCAACCATAATTGATTAAAATTGGCTTGAATAGTTCCCAGCTGCATAAGCCAATTTATACCGAGTACAATGTCCACACTAGGTATTGGGAACATAATTAAATCTAATTCAAATACTAACCCTTGCAAGATAATTGGAACGTTTCTGCATATCCCCTTAATTATAGTACAGAATCCATCTCCAACCTTGATCGTAAAGACATTAATATTCTGTTTCTTTAGTTTCAATTTCTCAACCAATTCGCAGCTAACAAAGGATGTAGTATCACCTGAATCAATAAGAATTATAACTTCGTTTTGAAAAATTGTACCTCTTATTTTGAACGATTTGAATCCGTCCACTCCTGCTAAGGCGTTAAGAGAAATCGCGGCTTCAAGGAGCATAAGTCCGTCGTCAGCCTCATCGCAAATTGGTTCCAAAATGGAATTTGTTGTCCCCGCCTGAACTTCTGTCTCGGTGTTTAAATCTTCCGCTTCTGCCATTTCCAACATTTTTAAAACTCCCTTGCAACGGTGACCGGGTTCCCACCTTTCTCCGCATCTAAACCACAAGTTTGCTTCTCTTCGCCTCTGCCTTTCCCCCTGCGGTGTCGGCGCTTGGAGATTATTGCTCGTTGTTGGAGTTGAAGGTACCCTAGGCCCAAAATTTGCTCTAGCTGCTAGGATGGGCATAGGTTGGTTTGGGTCGGGTTTTTAATCGACCAGCACCGACCCATTTGGGCTTTGGTCCCAAACTCGAAATCAAAGACCGACCCGAAACCCGCAATCTCTGAGACAACCCGACCCAAATTGGGTTGGGTCGGGTCGGGTTTTTGGTCCTATTAAAAAATTCTTTCAAAATAAAAACATCTATAAAAAATATTCATAAAAAAACATCTATCAAAATGAAAATATCCATCAAAATGAAAACATCCATCAAAATAAAAAATTGTTGGCTTTAAAAGTGTTTTTAAAGCAATCAATTGTTTTTTATGATAACTATGTAAGATAAACATGAAAGATAAAATAAACTACTTTACAATGTTTAAATTAGACTAAACCATTAATGAGAAATACCCTCTTTGAAGGGTATAATTAAAGTCTAACAATTTGTTTAAGTGCTGCAGAAATTTCAAGTATATGCAGTGTTTTGTGTCGACCTATAATACCTTGTGTCAGTAACAACCCTAATTTTTATTTTAAAATTTTGTGTCTTTAAGATGAAAGTGTTTAAAATTTATTTTATGAATGTTGGTTAAATATTAAAGAATTAAAGTATTGTTGATGTTAGTAATTTAGTAGGTTGAAGGTGATGAAAAAAATAAGGTTTAAGGAGGTATAAGTAATGAATAATGATGTTATTCGGAAAAGTTAGAAAATCTTCTAAGTGTTTAGGATACTTTCGGTCGACCCCAGGATCGAAGAGGGGTCGACACAATATAACCCTTTCGGTTGACCCCAGGATCGAAGAGGGGTCGACACAATATAACTTTCGGTCGACCCCATGATCGAAGAGGGGTCGACACTTACGATGATCATCATTCTTGGGTCGGGCTTGAGGGTTTAGTAAAAATAAAAGCCCGACCCAAAAACCAAACAATAGATAAAAACCCAACCCAAATTAAAAAAACCCAAATTTTTTATTACAAGCCCGACCCAAAAGCTGCGGGTCGGGCTGAGACCGTGGGTCGGGCTTGGGTTGCCCATCCCTACTAGCTGCTCCCCACTCTAGCTTTTGGAAATACGCTTGGGCTGGTGCATAAATATTTGTTATTGCTGGGCTACTCTGGGGTTTGTAAGTTGGATGGTGTATTCCTTCTTTCTTCATGGGACGGCCCTTCAATTTATTTTCATACATTAGGGCTAGTGTCCAAGCCTCATACACGTTATGGCATTATCCTAACGTCATCTTGCAAATCAGGAGAGAGTCCATTTAAGAAAGCCCCAAGCTGGTTTCTCGATCGATTCTGTGGATACGGGTTGCTAACGTTTGGAAATTATCTCCATAATCCTCTACCGATCCATTCTGTTTTAAGCCCATCGGCTGTTCATGCACAGATCTAATCTTTCTGGGCCCGAATCTTTGCCCTAAGGCCGGTTTAAGCTCTTCCCACCACATATTGGGCTCCTCATCACAAAGCCAATCAAAGTACTCCCAGGCTTTTCCTACGAAGTAATCCGATATCACATGAACTCTATTTTCGAGTTGGAAATGGCCCAATCTCAAAAATCTTTCGGCCTTCTTACACCAGGCCTCCCATCCTTCTCCATCAAACACCGACATATCTGTTCTCAGACACCAATCGCCGATAGTTCTAGGTTGCCACCCACCGTTGAATCTCCGATCATTTCCCCAACATTTGATTTGCGCCCTAATCTGTTTCCATCTCGATAGTCTCTTTGCTCCGCGAACTGGTTTTCATAGGGCGGCTTGCTTGTTTCTCCTCTCTTAGGTCCCGGTTCAGGAGGGAAACTCACCGGCCTTTTACTTTTAAAATCGGTTGAAGACGGAACACCATAACTTGTATCGAGACGATTCTCCTTTCCTTGTCTATGGTGGGTTAACTCTGCCATCCATTCAAGTAAGTTCAGCAACTCCTCGATTTTGCCCAATCTTTCTCCCAAACCGTCGAACAGTTCAGTATGCTTATCGACTGAACTTTTAATTTCTACTGCTTCTTTTTCCAACACATCTAGTTTGTCCGCCTTTGCTGCATTTTTCGCTATTGTTTCCTACGCTCTGATACCAAATTGATGAGAATATAATTCTTCTGCTTCAATTTGAACCTGCAAGAATCAAGCAACCCAACTTCCGGAAATTACCACATAAATTAGAAGAGAAAAGATAGTCTGTCATTCATCAAATATTCATGCCGTTCAATATGTAAAACCACCCTGAAAAGCTCACGCTTTGTTGCTATTCAGGATACAACGACCTCCCGCTCCACTATGCTGCAAACTGTTAAAGATTTCTCTTTATTCTGTAGAATTTACCAAAATGCCCTTGCTCGGTGACGTTTGTGTCATCAACAAGCTGATAAAAAAAGTATCCTTTATGGTTGTTTTAGACACGCAGATATACCCACATGATATTTTCAGTGTTGGTTGTAGAATGCAGTTCTAGTCAGTCATGGTGAATTTTGAGTATATTATTTGAGATAATTCAATACTGAAATATTGTTACCCAGTCTGGAGTCATCATGATAGATTTATGGATGTGAGTGAATTCTATGAAGTTGGAAGTATGGATATCTGAGTGAGAAAAAAGTGTTTCTTTAAGCAAAAATTGCATGTATTGTTTGTTTTGGTGACATTAGTGTCGTATGTATTTTCCTGTGGCATTGAAATGTTGCAGAAAAGTTTACTGGTTTGATGCATGGGGCATGTCATAGTCCCTAATAGTGCTTTCAAAATTCAATGGATTTATCTCCTCTGCGTTATTTCCTGTTATCTATTTAATATGGAATCTACTGTGGTGTTCTTTGCTCTAGTGATGGAGATAGAGCTGGCGGTAGCGGCGATTTTGTTGCTGGATTTCTTTTCGGGGGTGCAGTTTTTGGGACCCTAGCATATATTTTTGCGCCACAGGTTTTTGACATTTAATCAGTTTTTTGAATTTTAATTGATCTCGAGGAAATTGTTTCTGATTTTGGATTCAATTTTGCTTGCTATGCAGATAAGAAGATCCCTGCTTAATGAAGATGAATATGGTTTTCGCAAAGCCAAACGACCAATATATTACGATGAAGGATTAGAGGTAATTGCTAACGGCTTTTCAACTCATCTTAGTTCAGACAAAATCTTAATTCCGATTCTTTCCTCCCATATCCAACAGAAAAACAGGCTGACTCTGAATGCAAAAATAAGTCAACTTAATTCTGCCATTGACAACGTATCATCCATGCTGAGAGGGGGCAGTAACACAAAGTCTGTTCCAGTGGAGAGTGATCCGGAAGTCGAAGCCACCCTGTGAAATGAGTTTGTGGTCGTTGCAACGTGACTCCTGAAAGTGTTACTTGCATTGAAGCAATGGTAACATCGACCTCTTTGTGGCTTATGCTTTTACATGGATTTGTCTTTTGAAAATGCAGTTGAATAGGTTTTTCTTTTCATTTTACATTTTGTGGGAAACAAGCATTTGTATGAAATGCCATGGTCGAATTAATAATGTAATAAATATATTAAATAATTATTTATATTTTAATATATTAATGGTACTTTTTATCTGTAGAAAAGGTAAAGCTAATATCTTTCTTTAGATTTTTCAGGCTTTTCGTCCTAAATTAGGTTGTAAGATATTTACAATTAGGAGGCTGATGCGGAAGACAGAGGCCAATGATACAATGTTGATGAGGTTTGAAATAAAGCATTTTTTTTGTTAGATTTGATGTTATAGGCTATGCTAAGGGCAGAGTACTAAGCTTTGACGCCTAAAGGCTGGACCAGGAGTGTGCATCTATCAGATCCCTCCTTCCTTCTGGTACCCTAGCAGTGACAACCAAGTTTAACAAGCTGAGCTTAGCCAATTTGGCAATAGCGAGCACAAACTTCTTTGAATTAGGTTTTAATTTTCTATTTAATATGATATGAATTTATTTTATTTTATCTAAATATTTTGACAAAATGATTGAATTGAGCATATTCATTCATTTATGTATAACTTCGTCAGGCATAAAATAGATAATAAGATAGCAGAGATTTGTCCATCTTTGAAGAACCTCCATTGTGTTATCTTCCGAAGTCTTGGTTAATTTTTCAACACATTTGCCACACCTTGCTTACTTGCCCTTGCAGACTCGAAAGAACTTTTTGAATCGGTCTCAATGCACCGATTACTGGACTCGATCTTAGAATGAACTTTTTTGAACTGGATCCGTAGTCAGCCCATTTGGTTTCCCATGCTCGGGTCCAATTCTGTGATATTTTTTTTATTTAATTTTTTAAATAAATACTTGTGATTAAAAATCTAAAAAAATTGATAAAAAATCTAAGAAATTGAATCATACTTAATATAAATTACAAATACAAATATGACCGACTAATACGAGATGAGTAGGCGACCATAAAAGAATAAAAACTATCCAAAAGGAATTCTATCATCAGATAAAAAAGCAACAACACAAATATAAAATTCGACCATTAAATAAAACAAACTGTTCTAATTTAAGTTCATCATCTATTAAAAGTAACTACACAAATATCAAATCGGAATAAACTAAGTGGAGTATCAAACAAAATTTGCAATGTGATGCATAATTATCAAATTATAATCTTAGCTAAAAATCAACACATTGATTCCTCATATTCAAGTTCAAATCACTCGTTAATGGTGCATTCTACAAAGTAAAAATGGGCGTGTTCGTAATTATTAAAAAAATAGAAGTACTATCGTTGGATGAAATTAAAATATCTTCATCAGTTGATTTGGTCTTATTGATTTTTTCCTCTTCGATTTTAGTAGAAACTTCAAATATTTGAAAGACTTAAGACAACGCCTAGTGTGAGAGTTGTTACCCTCAATGTTGGGGTAGCTCCTTGGGATATCAGGTAAAGACATCCTATCTCTGGGCCGCTGAGCCACCGTGATTTAACCCCCTAACAAACTGTCGAGCAGGGGTGTGGGGGCGAATGATTTCGCCTTTTGAGTACAAGAGCTCCGACAATTTTCGGTGATAAAGAGCTACAAAAAGCATAAAGTACATGACCATAATCAATATATTTATCACTATTTCATTCAATACTGAACAACGCTATTTGAAAAATCTCTCTAATATTCACTTACATATCGATCTAGCTCTGACATATTATTCTCATTATTTATCTGGCATGCATTGCCAGACTTGTAAAACATAGAATAAACAGCCGTAGATGAAGCTTGTCTCAAACAAGTGTTTGGTCTGGGTTGCCCTTTAACTCTTTGACTTTGCTTGGAGTTTGATCTCCGTCAATTTATTTATTTTTTAAACTTAAAATACAATTTTTGAATTACGCCATTTACTCGTTTCAAATACCATACGAATTTGTCGATATTAAATAAAATTTTCAGACAATGTTTCAAAAATCTTATTTCACAATTCTATAAAGAGAATTGTCATGTTCTACTAATCTCTCAAACAATGCTCTATATTTTCCTGCTTTGTCCAACATCAAATGTGTTTAGTTCTGCCGCCACGTTGGACATTGAGAAACAAATTGCAGTCACAAGTACTTTTAGCTGAATCAACGCAAGCTCTGACTTATTGTAATCGTGACAAAGACCTCACATACTCAATAATTTTGGGTATTCCTATGGACTCATAATGCCATGAAAAATTACTAAATTCAGTACATGTTTCTATAATTTTGTATCAGTTTTTCTAAAATAAACAATAAGACAATGTGTAGTGTGCTTATAAAAGTATAAACGATTTCCAAAATAACTTTCTAGTTTGAGAGATACCACCAAAAAGTAACATCTGCAGTACCTAGAGAGCCATCGAGTAAACTGCACCTCATGAACCCTTTATCTACACTAAGGGCCTTATTTCAATGCCTGGCTTGAGAAAGAAGAATCCCGGATCCTTATGTGCACCAGATGTACTATTTCATGCAACTCGGGTTCTTAAACCTGCCAATGCTTGTGGGTTGTACTGATCTTAAAGCGGCATAGAATTGGTTGAGTACAATGTTCGAGATTCTGACTGCCATTAGAGCTCTCACAGAGCCATGGTCCAATTCTCGACCTTCCATTCGGAAGCGGAGGCAGAAGTTTGGCGGTAGACCATCGACTTGGAATACTAATCGAAAACGATGCGTGGGATCCGATTGAAACTGTATTTTGAGATACCCACTACAATGTCAAACACCGCCTAAACATGATCATGGCAAACTATAAGCTCTTGATCATGAATTCTTTTTGCAGCGTGACAAATAATGGTTATGAAATCATATTAACTTTTGAGAATCTCTTGTTGAACTGACACTCAATGTGGTTTTAGGTACTGAAATGAAATCGGATTGTAATATTGGATATCAAATTTGTGATGAAATATAAGAAAAGTTTCCATAGTCTGAGTTGAGTCCGACTATTTATATAAGCATGGGTATCTGAATTCTAATCCACCAATTTCTACACAGTGTAATCAACAAATATTAAATTCCAATGAATATAATCATCCACTTGTATGCTAATATTCAAACCTTGTCTTTTTTAATCTTCTGAGGTTTTTGTTCGATACAAAGTATATTATTCTCAACTGACCCAACAATATAGTCATGCATGATATTCTTTAAATATAATAATGTTGCCATCGAAGGCATTAGACGTTCAGTGTTAATGAGTAATTGAGAAGTAACTGTCATAGAAGAGTATTAGGTTGGCGGTCATCTTCCCACCGCACCAAGAAACCATCTTAGTTTCTCCAAAAGAATGATTGAACATTCTTAGTTACTCCAATCCATTGGAGACAACTTTCGCCGTATCAGTTTGTTGGGTTTCAATTTAGAAGCCCTAATTGTACACTCGAGCATAGTGTCATCGAGCAATGCGGAGTAGAAACAAGTGGAGACCTTTATCGCCCTTGGGTCGAACACTCGAATCATCACATAATTCTGTCGTTAATATCAAAATAAAACAGAATAACATTTCCTCAATTAACACATCTCCAATACCCAATTCTTCGAATAATAAAATTATTTCAAAGTAGATAATCTAACACTTTATGCTGTGGATAAAAAACTAAATGCATAAGAAATGACGGTGATTGCAATTTGCAACCTTGAGGGTTTGGTACTAATAACAGCTGCAACGGCGATTAAAAGTTTTATTTTTTTTATTGATTTCAATTTTTTTATTTTGAATAATAAGAGAATGCCCAAGAAATATAATTTTTCCTATATTTTGACGGTACAATTTACGGCATCAATGCACAAAGTAATAAGATAACTCACTAAGTTGATTCCAATTGTTTTATTCTTACTATAATTATATTTTTTATTTTCTAATAATATAATAATCATGATAAAGTTCTTAGTGGAATGTCAGATAGCATGCTTATCATCCTTAATATTGTCTTCGACCTTTCAGAAAACTCTGTCAAAAAAGTAAAAAAACCAAATTGAAATGGATGGGTCCCAATCTTAATATTCTTACAAATTTGAATATTATTTTTCGAATAAATTGTGAGAGAAGAGAGTCGACGAGGAAGCAGGATGAGTTGGAGTGTACGTGCTAAAAGAGTAGAATCAGTTTTCAGACAAATTATTTGGTTTCTGTCCCTGTAAATTCTTTTGCTTCAGTCCCTTTAACTCCTTTATCTGCTTTTGCTGGCCTGAGGAGAGAGAGCGGCGAGAGAGAGAGAAGGTAAGAAGAAGAAGTCTTCGTGCCATTTTGGAAATCTCTCATCTTTCTATCTTCGAAGACGTGATTTGCCCATTTCCATTGCCACTTCTTGCCTCCCATATTGTGCAAAACCCAGAAGAAAAGTTTTTGTTTTTTCGCATCTGCTTCAGAAAACTTCCATTTCCGGGGTTATAAGTCTCAAGATGTCTGCCAAACCCAAGTAAGTAGTCTCTCTCACTCAACATTTGATTCGCGTTTGCCTGTTGAAGTTCAAACTGTTTGATCTTCTCACTTGAGTGCTTTACATTGCCGAAATTCGCCAGATCTGCTTTTTATCTTACCTCGAACGTCAATCAACCTATGGGGTTTCTTTGTCTACCATTCTTCGTTTTTGACTTGGGTTGACATCTGGAGCGTTCTTCTTTTTCTTCATCTTCATCTTATTTTTTCTGTATTTTAATGTTGTTGAATGATTAGTGTAAGGATTAGTCCTTCTTTGGATCTATTTCGAAAAAAAAAACATTTTGTTCATATTTATCTTCACTTGTGGCTGTTGTACATAAAAATGCATCTCGTCTTTGTATATTTTGTGATTTACCTGTTTCCATTATTTGTCAAAATGTAAAGTAGGGAAGATTTTACTGTAAATTGGGTTGACATCTCCTTTGATTTGTGTTGTAATTTGTTCTTAATTATTCCACATTGTATTTTTACTGGCATGTCGTTCTTGGATTTTGAATTTGGTCAGATCTTCTGAATCTGATGCACCGAGTAAACCTTCACCAGCAACTCCAAGAGTGACTAAGCTGAGCAGGGGAATGGCTAAGCCCGAAACTGAATCTCCCTCTTCGGCACTCAAGTCTCGTCTATCCATTGACCGATCCCCTCGGCCTACCATTAGTAAACCCTCCACAGATCGCCACTCTCCAAAAGTTGCTGCTCCACCTGATGTAAGTCCTTAGCTTACGCAATTAAGAATCGATTCACTGATCATTTGTAGTTGAGCATACATGTTATGTGTTCGAATATGAGTTCATTCTTTGGTTAAGCATAACAAATTATCCATTTGTTCTTGATATCTGCTGTCTTTCAGAAACCACAATCACGGGTAGCAAGGGAATCATATTTTCAGGCTCAATTGAATCTGGTTCAGGAAGATCTAAAGAAGGCAAATGAACGGATTATTTCTATTGAGAAAGAGAAGATTGAAGCATTAGAAGCCTTAAAAGAAGCCCAGAGATTCGCTGAGGAGGCAAATGCAAAGCTCAAAGAGGCTTTGTTGGCCCAAAAGCGGGCTCAAGAGGATTCGGAAATTGAAAAATTTCGAGCTCTTGAGTTGGAGCAAACGGGCATAGATGCTGCGAATAAGAAAGAAGAAGAATGGCAGAAAGAGCTCGAGGCAATGAGGAGCCAGCAAGCTCTAGACGTTTCGGCCCTTCTCTCTGTTACTCAAGAGCTTGAAAGAGTCCAACAAGAACTGGCAATGACTTTCGATGCGAAGAATCAAGCATTGGTTCATGCTGATGATGCTACAAGAATTGCCGAGATTCAGGCAGAGAAGGCGGAAATTCTTTCCTCTGAGTTGACTCAATTGAAGTCCTTGCTGGATTCAAAGCTTGAAGCACAGGCAACTGAAAATGACAAGTTGGTCTCAAAACTTAAGTTTGAGATAGAATCCTTGAAGAAAGAACTTGAGATAGAAAAACGTTCTGAGGAGATAATGATGGAGAAAGAGGCTTGTATTGAGCAGCTTAACGTTGAGCTTGAAGCAGCAAAAATGGCTGAATCTTATGCACACAGTATAGTCGAGGAATGGAAAAGCAGGGTCGAGGAGTTAGATAGGAAAACCGAGGAGGCAAATAAGCTGGAGAGATCAGCATCTGAATCCTTAGAATCAATCATGAAACAGGTCGAGGGAAATAAAGATTTATTGGATAATGCAGAAGCAGAAATTGATGAGCTTAAAGAGAAGGTGAGTCTATTGGAAATGACAGTTGGAAGACAAAAGGCGGATCTTCAGGAATCAGAGCAAAGTTGTGATGTGGCGAAGAATGAAACTTCTAAAATGGAAAAAATGGTCGAATCGCTTAAGATTGAATTGCAAATCATCAAGGAAGAGAAGACACAAGCGTCAAATAGTGAGAAGCTTGCAGCTTCTAGTGTACAGACTTTGATGGAAGAGAAAAATCAGCTCATAGATGAGTTAGAAACTTTAAAGCGTGAGGAAGAGAAGAGCAAATTGGCCATGGAAACCTTAGCTTCTGCTTTGTCTGAGATTTCTGCAGAAGTAAGGGAGGCCAAAGAAAAACTATCATCAAGCCAAACAGAGATTAAAAATTATGTGGCTGAGATTGAAGATCGAAAACTGGTCTCGAAAGCTGCGAAGGAAAAGTATGAGAACATGCTGGATGATACAAAACATGAACTTGGTGTTTTGACAAACACCATTGAGTTATCAAAGAGAGAATTTCAGAGCTCAAAAGCTGCTTGGGATGAGAAAGAAGTTGATGTGATGAACTCGATCGAGAAATCGAAACAAGAAAAGTGTTCGTTAGAGAAAGAAATAAGTAGGCTTTTGAATTTGCTTAAGCAGACAGAAGAAGAAGCTTGTTTGGTGAAAGTGGAAGAAGCCCATCTCCATGATAACCTAAAAGAAGCTAAATCTGAGGTGGTTTATTTAAAGGAAGCTCTGGCTGAAGCCAAAGCTGAAAGCTTGAAAATGAAGGAGAGCTTGTTGAACAAGGAAAATAAATCGCAGAGCCTAATTCTTGAAAACGAGGATCTCAAAACCAGAGAAGAAGTTTTGCTTAAAAAGGCAGATGAATTGTCCAAACTTCTTGATGAAAGTTCAGCTAAGAAGCAAACTCTGGAAAATGGTGAGCTTTCAGAGATCGAAAAGGACTACGATTTGCTACCAAAGGTGGTTGAATTCTCTGAAGAGAATGGTCATAAAAGGGAGGAGAAGCCCAAAGTAGAGATCCCATCAAATGAAAATGAAGAATCAAAAATGGAAAATCTATGGGAAGAGAGTAATGGAGTGGATGAGAAGCCTGAACCAAAGCCTCATAAATCTCAAAGCACAAACGGAGACTCAACTGCAAACCACAAAAATGAAAAGGAAGATGACTCAGTTGAAGTGGAATATAAAATGTGGGAAAGCTGTAAGATAGAAAAGAAAGAGTTCTCACCAGAGAGAGAACCCGAGGAAGAATCTTTCGAAGAAGGAGATTCAAAGGTTGAAGAGAGCGATAGCTTTGATCAAACGAATGGGACAAGTTCGACTGAAAACTTGGTTAATGGCGCAATCTCGCCATCTAAAAATCAACTGGTGAAGAAGAAGAAGCCTTTACTTCGAAAGTTTGGAAACCTTCTCAAGAAGAAGAGCTCGAGCAGCCAAAAGTAGCGACACAGATCGGCTGTACTTTCCCCAAACTGCGAGGCAGGTATTTGTAAGCTAGATGGTATTTTTCCACCTAAAAACGGTTTGCTTTATTCTTTTGCAGAAGATTTCATTATAGATCGGAAAGATGAAGAGGATTGTTCTATATTTAGTGATTGTTTAATTCTACCGCTATAGCATCTCATTGGTATTCTGTTGTACGTCATGAAGATCTTTCTTTTGTTGCTCAAATACTTGTCCAGTTTGATGAAAAAGAGTGCTACTTTGAACATGCTCGTTGAAAATACAAACCAAATTGATAATCTATGTGACTTGTTATTTTCTGCTGGAATAAATAATCAGAAAAATGAAATCCAACCTCTTGAACTTTTACCAATCAACATTTATTATCGTTTTAATCTTTGCCATTTGAATCTATGTTTAATAGTGTTGCACGCAAAAGAAGTCCGTTTAAATTATGTGAAAGCTAAAACGAGTCGATGTTTTAAATCGTTAACTTGTTTACACTTAGGGTGGATTCTAGTGGCTAATGCGTAGAAGAATCACATAATCCAAGTACTAACTTAATCTTTCGAAATTCAAAGAGAGGAATCTTGTAAACACAATGGTCAACAGACACTCCTTCGTCTCATACACGCTCAGAAATTTGTTAAGATAAGGTCTAAAATGAAAATAATAGTACCTTTAAGTTTGCTATTCAACTTTAAATTGCCAATGACCTCAAAAAATAGAGCTTAGCATTGGTTTCCATGGCTTTAATAATCTTAAAATGGTCTCACTAACTCAGGCACTATGCGGCACAAGTTCCATAGAATATTTTACTTTTTTTAATCTTATATAAAATTTGATGTACTTATGTTTTATCAAACTTAAAAATGTGTTTTTGGCTTGTTAGTTGGAGAGTTAATTCAAGAAATTGTACGTCTAAAGCACATCATATTTTGAAATTAATTGGAGGAAATCTCAAAGGGATTGTGCAGAAGAGTGACAAGTAGGAAATTCAAACGAAAAAGAAGCTCATTTGGACTGCTTTTTCTGGGGCATCGGACAAGTTTGTTTTTTTGGTCAAAAAGGTCGCTTTTTTTTTATTAACATTTTTTTTTTAAAAGAACCAAAAGCTAGTTCTATGAATTACTTCGAAAATAATGATTTTTAACCTCACAGGTGTCATAAGTTAATTGAGACTATTTCGCCACAAAATTATCTAAAACAAACGAAGGAAATAAATTGCTTACGATGTTGCCCAAAAACAAAAGTAATTTTTCCTTGCATCAAACTCTTACTTGAGTTTTAGTTATCATGTCATTGTAACTCATTGGTTTAGAAAATCAAGGATACATATTGGTGTATCCTGGAACTATGGCACCTCCCGTGTTGGATACCTCTAATTTTGAAAGACATTAGATGATATTTTATCATAGTTTCAACGAACATTATGTTGTCATATTTTTCTTGAAGTTTTACTTTTTGTCAATTTTAATTAGCAATCTTCGTTAATTTGTTCAATTTTAATGAATTTCAATTAAATATAAAAATGTATAGTAAGTAATAGTTTTACATTTTTTTAAACTTAAAAAAAAGAATCTTCATCAATTTTTTTCTTTTGGAGCATTTTATCATTGTTCATTAATGAAATATAGTCCTCCTCAACTTTGGAAAGTTTGTAAGCTCAAAAAGACTCTCTATACTCATCAACTAGGCTTCCAAATCATTGGTTGTTGCAGGACGTAACCCAATACCTTACGTTACAACTCGACATTACTTGTTCAATAATTTTTTTGATCGTATTACTAAAACTGAAACTAAGAAAATAAATATTGGGTCGTCTCCCGATGGTGCTTGTTTTTACGTAGACAACGCAAGTGATTCGAACTACAAGAGACTTCAAACTGACTATATCATCTACAGACATATCACGTAAATATGGAAAAAGAATTTATAAGAGGATTCGGATCATCCCACGAAGTTGTCGATTGGATAGTAATATTTTAAGCATTACGGTTGTAACTTGCATTGACTTGCATTTAATCCTGACTTAAGGACTCTGGGATCGATTCTTTATAAAATAAGAATTGAATCATTTAGGATTGCCGCTCTGGTTCACATCTAAATTTTGTTACTCAAATCTTCTTGCAACGTATGAATTCATCTTCAATGATTCCAAAAGCTTGTTGTGGAGAAATATGTCGATGCTAATCAAGTGCACAATTGAAGTAATACAGAAAATAATGATTCTACAATGAAAAATTTTCAAATTTAAATCAATTGTGAAAATAAGGAAAACAATTAAGATTTGATATTTGAATTTTGATAGAAATGATAAACTAAATATTGTAATTAAAATAACATTGATAAATTGGTGTTCGAACTAAGAAATAAATATTGGTGTTGATTATGTTTCTCTCAACAAATAAGCCTTGATTTCTAATCGCATAGATAGACCTAGAGATGGCAAGCGAGCTGGCACAAGCGAGCTGAGCTCAAAAATTTTAGCTCGAGCCGACTCGCGAGCCTCAAGCCTATTCGAGCTGAGCCCGAGCCGAGCCTGTCGAACCTATTCGGGCCGAGCCAAACAAGTCAAACATATGTAAAAATATTTATTATTTATAAAAAAATTATATATCGTTGAAATTAAATTGTATAAATTCTAAAAACTACAAGTGTAAAAAATTACATATAAAAAAATTACATAGAAAAAAATACAAGTGTAAAAATTACTTAAAATTACACTTTAGAAGTTAATAATTTTTGAATTCTAAATTTTTGAATTCCTCTGTTAATTCATCCTCTCGTTGTTGGTTTCTTGAAACTGCATCGCTCTAATCCTTCAAGTATATCAACGCTTCCACAAGATCCGGTGCAAGATTTCTCTGTCAATGGTCGAACACTCGTACACCTACACTAAAAGCAGACTTTGAAGCTACAGTAGACCACATTATTTTTTCACCAACTCAAAATATCGAATGCATCATCCCGAGGAAGTTGATAACGAGTGTCTAAATAAATATCAAGTTCATTCTTATCGGAACTATAAAAATGCACATTTCTATCAATTTCTTTATCAATGACATCCGTACTATTAATTGGTTGTCCAAAATGGGAACTACCACTAGAAGTAGACGCAATATTAGATGAATAAAATGTACGAGAAGTACTATATTTATGTTGATAAGAAACAAACAAATTAAAAAAATCATTTCTTAATGAAGTTATCTAAACTATCGACACTAGACCTAAGTTCTAGAAATTGTATCAAGCAACAATTTACAATATTTAAGTTTATATCTATAATGCATAATGTAAACAAATGAAAAAAATATTGAGTTTGTCAAGCCAATATTTTTAAAATTTCGTTTCTATTTTGTTAACGATTTCAGAAAATTCATCTATCTTTTTATATCTCTCAAAAGTACCCGTTAAGTTCACAAATATAGGAAGAACAAGATGCGTAGTCGTGTAATAAATTTTCGAACATTCTTTAGTAGCTTCGAAAAATGATTTAAAAAAATCAAGAAATAAATTAGTCATATCACAACTACTTTATCTAAAGTAATATCTTGTGTTTTTTTACTAATAAAATCACAAATTACATTCCAAACGGTTTAGCATGTTCTAACATTAAATAAGTTGAATTTCACCTTGTTGATAAATTCGTTTTTAATTTTCTAGGTCGAAGATTAGTAGCTTTACAAAATTCTTTATAATCTTGTTGTCGGGATTTAGAAGAAGTAATAAAAAAAAATTACATTTCTAATTGCATCTATATGTATGGAAATAAAATGCATGTCATCTTTAACAATTAAATTTAAAATATGACAAACAAAACGTATATGAAAATACGAAGATTGACAACTATCAAATTAAAATAATCTTTTAAATTGCAAAACACAAACATCATTAGCGGAAACATTATCTAAAGTAATACTAAAATTTTGATCTCTAATATTATATTCTTGTAAAATGGCTACGAAATCTTAATATTCTTTTATGAAGTTGTCATTTATCCTCAATGAAATAAGAAATGACGACTATATATCCGAGTGCATTAGATGCACTCCATAAGTCGGACGTAATACAAATACACATAGTAAGTGCGTGTGAAAATAATGCAATTAACTTATTTTTTATATTATTGTACATTTTAATGATGTCACTTCATAAAGTACTATGAGGAATTCGTCTAAAACTAGGATTAACGTATTCTTTCATAAATTGTTCAATGACTTCGCTATCAAACATCGATAGCGAGACTTCTTTTTGTGCTACATATTTTGCAGCACCTTCGCGTAATCTTCCGTGTGAATACACGAAATTTCATTCACCACCAACACTTAATTGTAATTGGGTCAAGTCTATCGTTTGCTCGTGTGCGTGAAATTTTTTATGATGTTGACCAATAGTCCTAGTGGTAGATTCGTACGCATAGTATTTTGTATAATATTTGCATTGCACCTTGTTTTCAATTTACCTCTTATTTGTATTTCTTTCAATTCAAAATGTTTCCAAACATCCGACGTTTTTTATTTTTTAGATTTAGGTAAAGATGTGGTACAAATGTGTTACCCATAGAAAATGCGGGATTACTAGATCAAATTTTTTGAATGTCGTCATCATCGGATGGAAACGATTCAAATTGTGTGTAATGTGCATCTATATCGATATAAATTAATAACGAAAAAAATTATAAATTTGTATCGTTCACCAATTACTCGATGATAACTTGTACGTGGTAATTGATAATTATAATTATACAATTACAAGTCATGCAAAATAAAAAAAAAATTAGTTAACAGTATAAATTAACATTATCGATAATTCATAAATTAATTTTACGCGTACGTCAATGAATAATTGATAATTGTTTAAATAACAATCAAATACAAAAAAATTCTTAGTCAAGTGAGATTGAGAGTACGACTGCCGACGATACAGACGAAGATGCCCAATCATGCTGCCCGATCAATCATGAAACCAGGAATGGCAGTGTTTGCAGAAAAGTGATGCATTTAAAACCAACTTTATCGATGAGGCCATTACACGAAACAACGTTTATGGCTACATCAAAACTATCATAATTGAAAACTATGAACATACATGTACAAATATATAACAAGAATACAAATCTGTTATGACCAGAATTGGCTGCCAAATTCATATTTGGCACTGCTTTTCCCATAAATTTTATCAGCATTTTTGAAAATTTATGCGCTTTTCTAATGTTTCAAGCAACAAAAAACCAATGATACTAGTTGAAAGTAAAGCTTCTGAAGATGTTGTGAAATGCATGATAACTTGTTTGATAGATTTGTAACGACTCAAAAACTTAAATCTTAATCGAAGTCGCGGTTGTTACTATGTTCGTTAGCAAAACTTCTTTTCCCATAAAATAACTCGTAACATAAAACATTTAGAGTGAAAACTATTTCTATTAAAATATAAACTAGAAACTTGCACAGAAAGTACAACATGTCCTAAAACTAAATCTTTTCATAAAACATACTTAAATAATTATTAAAATCAATTTCAAATTATCAATTCATCTAAAGTAATTCAAATACTTATTTAAAATGTAATAATTAAAGCTTTAAAATATTATATTATAGCTTTCAACCGGTCACTTTATGCACACTGACTTCAATTCTTCACTTAGACCATATTTTGTTATTTTTTTCTATTGATCATCGTTCATATTTATATCATGAAGTTTGTCTTTGAGTTCAACGCTCAGTAAATAATATAAACATAAATTTAAACAAACATAATATAGGTAACCCGCTTCT
Source organism: Begonia fuchsioides (assembly GCA_003255005.1). Lineage (NCBI taxonomy): Eukaryota > Viridiplantae > Streptophyta > Magnoliopsida > Cucurbitales > Begoniaceae > Begonia > Begonia fuchsioides. The sequence continues at coordinate 42,368 of QAOC01026049.1, read as the reverse complement.
AATAGTGAGTTTTTTTCATTCGGGCTTGCGCTTATTTGCGTATAGGTCTTTTTTCTTGGATTCTGAGATTTTTGATTATGGTACTTGTATGGTAAGGTAGGGCTTTCATGGTATTGGTTGGGGTAAGGAGTCAGTCTAGCCGGGTGATTTTCTTAAAATAACTTCTATTGAATATGAACACGAGATGCATATGCAGCTTTGTTTTTTCTTATTTATTGGCTTTCGATATTTCTTAAATTTTTGTGAAGATACCTGCGGAGGCAACAATGTTGCAAGTATGGTCGGAACTTCGTGGATGACTATCTCTTCGGCCCACCCACAACATATATTGCATTTTCATTTATGTTTCTCACTTCATTTTTTTATTTTTGATGTACAGGGACTTGCTGCAAAAGTACCTCGGATGTAACGATGATACACATGCGGCCCAAACTTTGTGGATGACCATCTCTTTAGAGTCTCGCCGCAAAGTAAATCACACGCGCACTGGGGTTGTTTTGAACTACCACAATAGGGGGTTTGACATCACCATGCCTCTCTCGAGGCAATCTCGCTTAATCTCCACTCGAAATAAAAATCTAGTATTTCTTAGAATGGTAATGTTACATTTTGAACTTGATGATAAATATCTATCACAAGAATATATACATGTACCAAGCAGTTCTAATAATTTTACAATAAAATGAACATATGTTTCACATTAAAAGCAAATAATTCATTTCATACAATTCATCAAGCAATTCATATAGATTTGATTTAGACATTTCTAATATAGACTTGACCAATATTTCATTATTGTATAATTAAATATGTCATAAATATAAAAATTCATAACATCCTATGTCATAGGCTAATGGAGAGACAACACATACAATGTCACTTAGCAAGTCAATCTAATATTATCTTTAAACACACTATTGAATAATGAAACTCTAGCATTTTATAATGTAGCCCTCTAAATAGACAAAACACACACAATATTACTTGTATTTGATCTTTAGCTTAATTTAGAGTCGTAGTTGAAATATTTCAATTGATTAATAAACTTATATCATAAAATAATTTCATTAGAATTCTGCTTAAAATTATATTCTTGAGTCAATTTTAAGGTTATTAACTTTCGCTGCAAATATCCTATCATTGTTATCCTGGTTTCACTTATCCCTTAAGAGAACTACTAGCCAGCCTTGAATGGAATGGGCCTAATGATATGGCAACCAACAAAGGACTTGCACAATCTAAAACCCTCGAGTGTCTACCAAAACAGAAAATATGAAAAACAAAAGAACTTCAAGCTTCTAGAAATGTCAAAAATTAGAATAAAGTATTGATTGCTAAACCCAATTAGGCAAAATAGAAAGGCTTTGGAATTGTTGATCGAGCCATAGACAATTCAAATTGCTTGAAGCAAGCGAAGAATATCAGAGTGTTGAAACCGGCAACTAACCAACTAAGTGTCAACCAAAAACAGCCGCTGAATCTCCAAGGGGTCGATCACACTTTTCTAACAGAAATAAATTATCGACTTTTCAAGGAGGAAGAATTGACCAAAACTTCGACGGTAGAACAATATGTCTCACAACAATAACCAACACTAAGATTGTTTCATCATTTCTTTCGGCATTATATTTGTGAAGCTTCCGAGCCCACCAACACAATATTGTCCGCTTTGAGTCAGAATCTGTAAGACTTTGTTCTTTAACTATGTCAAAACGCGTTGTGCTAGTGTTAAGTCTTGAAAAAGACTTAATTATGTCTATCAAAGTTATGAAAATTGTTAGAATTTAAGTAATAAATTGAGGGATTTTATACTGGAAGCTGTATTTTGTGCTGCAGCTCACGATACAGCACAGAATCAGCGGGCAGCAAGGAAATTATGTAAATTTCGGTAATTCCGAGATTATTTTGATCTGCCCGATTGGTTACCTATTTTGCAGGGATTATGCTGGACAAAGATGGAAAGCAATGAAGAGAAAAGAGATAAGATCGGAGATATTTAATTGGCGGATTAGAGAGAGAAGAAAATCTCCACAAATCAAGGGATCCCGAATTTAGTTAAATCTCCACAAATCAAGGGATTCCGATTTCTGTTTTGGAAAGAGAAGATTGCTGCCACAATTTTAAAGAGAGGAGCACGAATTCAGAGAAAAAAGGAGAGAGGGAGATAGACAAAATACAGAAGAAACGCAGCCACGCCGTGCGAATTGAAACGGATAACCGGAGCCGATTCAAGAACTTGCGGGACGCCATCGGGGTTTTGAAGAAAGCGAAGGTGAATCCGTTTATATCTTTTTAGCGTGCTGTAATTATGTTTATCAAACATCTTTTCGTTGTTTTTAATTCAAACATGAGCTAAGTTTTTATTAGGTTGGATTTAGAAAGTATTCGTTTACGATTTCTCGGTTTTTAGCCATTTGATTAATTTAACTAGATCTTAATTTTTTATCGTGTATAATCTGGACGCCACAGTTATAACGAAATTAGTGAGATCTAAAACGCCATTAGAAATCACATAGAAATTGGTTAAATTACTCGGGTTGTTAATATTTGTTTTGAATTTTAACAAAATCGTTTTTGTTTAACTTAAACGATAGCTCGAGAGTAAATGATTAGGATCTGTAATTTAAGTGTTTGGATCTCATTGTTCTTGCCATAAGATTGGAAGAAGGTGAGAGAAAAACCGAATCGATAGGCGACGCCAGCCATCGATTATTTCGAATTCCTTTCCGTCAAACGTGCTGCAGCGCAGGCTACAGCCGTGAATGAATAAATGGAGAAACCCGAATCTAACCTTTATTTTTACTGAAGTTTGACTATCTTTCCTTATTTATTTTAATTACATTTACTTAGATTATTATCCGGAAAACCATCAAACTCTTTTATCCATTTTTAATTAACTATTTTACATCGTATTCGGAAAACATTAGATTTCATTATCCTCGTGGGATCGATAATCTTTTATATTACTTGACTGTGCACTTGCGGTTTTTAACGACACATTCGCACCCAACAGCTAGTTAGTGACGAAAACTCATTTATCAACTATTATTAGTGTTGTTCCCTTAGCGATATGGAATTGCAAATACTCACATCTTCGATCTAAGGGGATCGTCACACTCTACCTCCTTTAATGGGCCCGACATCCTCGTCGGCCACCAACCACACCAGGAAGATGAGCTTTGATATAATTTGTGGAGCTCTCGAGTCTGTTAGTATAATATTGTCTGCTTGAGCCAGAGCCTGTATAATTTTATTTTTACGTTATGTCCAAAATACGTTATACTAGTTAGAGACAAAGAACTCATTTATAAACTATGCTCAGTCTCAATCTCTTGATGATGTGAGATTCTACACTCTCAAACCTTTTATCCGGACAGTAACAATATTGTAAGGGTTATTTTGAGTCAGGAGAGCTTGTTAGTGAGAAAATTAACAAATGCTAAAAGCAAAGTAAAAAGCAAGCTCATTACCCAAATCCAACTGAATACCGGGCATGAGTTTAGATTAGTTTGATTGTCATAAGCAACCGAATTCGCCTTGAATTTGGTTTTTCTTTTATAAACCTAGGCAGACGGGTTGGTTTCATTTGGCCAAAAATCATTGACCCGATTCTTCCAACCCATAGTAATCAAAGCTATAAATGGTGGTGGAAGAAGTTAGAGAATGCACCAAAACCAAAACGCAGGGTTTCAGGTTGATGGAAACACTTGGTGGATCAGATGTTATACATTTCCCTATTCTACTCCCTTTTTTATTTATTTCTTTGTCTTCTCCCTCTCTCATCCCCACAAGTTGTTATTTAGTCTTTAATTTTGTTTTCGTTGTCTTCTTCGTACATTTTTGTCTTTGCCTTCTTTCTTCCCTACAATTTGGACATTACTTCCTCTAATCCCACCTATTTGCGACCCTCGAAAGAGCTTCATTTGCATTTGTACGAGAATACTTTACAGAAGGTGGCATAAATGCAAATATTTGGCGAAGAAAGTATTAGAGTTTATGTGAAAGCTCATGGAATTCAATTTAATTAAGAGTGAATGAGAATAAAAGAATGGATTATGGGAGCAACGAATAGGAAGGTGCAGTGAAGAAAGTGGAGGTTTGACCAGCGATGGGACAAATGAGGAGGGGGAGTATAGTGATAATTTGGTCAATCTGAGGTAATAAAAGAAGAAGAGAGATATTTGGCCTGCCTCCTCTGCCTCTAGAGCCCCGCCTTGTTGCTTTGCTGCTGCAGCGTACATGAGGCCATGGGCAGCCAGGCAGGGCAGCCACTCAGCGCTGCTCCTTCCCCTGCCACTCTGTCAGCCCCGGAGAGAGAGAGAGAGAGCTAGCTGGCTGGAAATGGCAATGCCTTATCCCTCTTTGTCTGAGCCTCTGATTCTTTCTTCCCCAGCAGATCTCTTCCCCATTTGTTTCTTTTCTATCCTCCCCATTTTACCCTCCCTTTCTCTTTCTCTCTCCTCTCACAGCCTTTCAAACCAAGTCTCAAGTATGGTTTTGTAACTTGTGAATTCTACGTGAACATGTGTGCTGCTAGAAAATCCTTTTTTTGCGACGATTGATTTATACCCTTTTTGACCTTTGAAACTGCCATACACTGTGACATGGAGTCATTACATGGTACAGAGAATTGGACCTTCAAATAGCCTTGATTTTACACCCTTTTCATGAGTTCAAATGATTGGTATTGACTACATCTAAACGTACCCCACAATTAGCTACCACACAAACGTCCTTCACAAGATACTACATGAAATTTATACTAGTTTTCAAGGAGAGGAAGAACAGTGGGCGAAATGGTAATTTGGGACGAGTAGGATAGTGTGAGAAATGCCCCCTAATGCTACATTGCCAGTTGCCATGCGAGCTTTTTAATTTACCGTTTCCCACCGAGAATTCAGAAAAGTCACTGTTTCTTGTCTTGTCATTTAGCGCTTCGCTGTTAGAGAGAGAGAGGGGGATTAAACCCGCCATTGTTACTACTTTTCGGCTTTTGGTTAGGGTTCTGCTATTCTTTGGGAGAAGGGCTCTTAGCAACGAGCAGCTGAAATGGAAAGTTTTGATTTTGATTAGATCTTCCTAATTTTTTCAGCTTTGTAAAATTGGGTCTCTTTCGTTGCTTATAGTTCTAATCATATTTGCAATTGACCACCCTCTCTCTCTTACTTTCTCTCTCTACTCCCTCTCCTTGGTAACAGTATACCTGACGCCAGGCGCCGATTCTCTCTCTCTCTCTCGTCCAAATTCTCTCCCTTCGTTAATGGCCACTCTATAATTTACATACTATCTGGTAGCGTTGTTTGAAATTGAAACTCAAAGGTGGAAACAATGGTGGGAATCTCCTCTTTTCTTACAATCTTCTCTCATTCATTTCATTTTGGTAACTAATCGAATTTTGTGTACAGGAAGTTTCTTCTCATCGTCTTCTTCCTCGATGGCTGGAGGCTCTGCTCACTGAGAAATTCTTCAATGCTTGTATTTTTCACGAGGAGGCGAAGAAGAACGAGAAGAACATCTTCTGTTTAGACTGCTGCACCAGTATTTGCCCTCACTGCTTACCGCCTCATCTCTCTCACAGACTTTTGCAGGTTTGAATCCATTGTTAATTTCATCTTCTTGAATTTTCTGTTTTTGATGTTTTGATGGGATTTTTGCAGATTAGAAGATATGTTTACCACGACGTTATAAGAATGGACGATGCTTCAAAGTTGATGGACTGTTCATTTGTCCAAGTAAGTTAGATTCTGTTGAATTTGAAAATCATTGTTCTTAGCTTTGCTTCTTTTTTTTTTCTCGAACCGAGTGATGGATTATGAATTCGTTCTTGTTTTTCGTTTCTTATTTCTGGGTTTCAACTTTGATTCGCAGTCGTACACAACGAACAGTGCAAAAGTGGTGTTTTTGAACCAGCGAGCGCAGACAAGGAACTTCAGAGGCTCCGGCAATGGCTGCACCACCTGCGACAGAAGCCTGCAAGACCCATATCTCTTCTGTTCTCTCTCCTGCAAGGTCTTTTTTTCCTCTTCGAAACTGAAGCTTTTCTTCGATTAAATTTCTCGATTTTTCATCTTGTTTTTGATGCATAACAGATCGATTATCTCGTCAAAACGCAAGGTGAGTTGCTGTCAAAGTATCTCTTCGAGTGCACCTTCTTGCCGTTGCCGGAGCCTGGCCTCGATGACGGTCTAATGACTCCTGACTCGATTCTTGAACCGGCCGTTTCGACCAGAACATCTTCCGGCTCCGGCGGGCACGGTGGTGTTGAATGCAAAGCATTGGCATGCACGGCGACGACAGAGGTTGTGAGAAAGGAAAGGAGTAAAATCTCGGCGTTCCGGCCCGGATTTCAACCGGCGTGCTCGCCAGCGTCGGAAATATCGGCGAATCTGATGAACCTGAACCGGAGAAAGAGGACTCCACAGAGGGCGCCGTTGCTTTGAATTAATACGGTGGTACGGAAGACGGAGAAGGGTGTTAGTGAGATTTAATTAATCTTAGAGGGTAGTTTCGGATATCTAGGAAATCCCAATTTTTGTACGAAGAGATGGACTCTTCCAAGTGGGACGAAAAAAGATTGTCTTTTTGAAACTTTTTACTGAGGTAAAAGCGAGGAAGAATGGCCCGTGTTCATTGCCTTTGCCGTTAGCAACTTTGGCTTCTAGCATTTCTCAACTTTTGAAATCTTTCCAACTAAACCTTCTAATTACCCTTGTTCCATTAACTAATCGAAGAAAATGGTAGATTCCCGAAGCTATGAAGAGCCATGATCAAGAAAATGTAAACTAATTACGTTTAAAAATGCGGCTTTTCATATTCTGTTTCATTGGAATCTGGTTTTTCTAGCCTGATTTCTTTTATCGTCGATGTTGCGAGAGTTGTTTGTTGTCTACTTGGCTCTTCGTTTTTTCAAAAATACTTGGTGTCGGCTAATCTTGCTAGGCCTTTTCGAGCTTGCTTTAGGGTATGCAGCGAGTCTGATTAGAAGGGAGACAAAATGATGTGCTATGAATTGAGCCGTTGACGTCGAAAGAGCTAGCTTTGAAGAAAACGGACGAGGGACTTTTTTTAGCTTAAAGAAGATTAATAAATAAAATATATCAGAACTGACCACCATCTTTCGTCGGAGCTTTCCCGGCGACGGAACCCACCGGACAGTGCCGGCGAAACCAGACGGTGGAGCGGACACTGGGAATAGTGGCGTGCGGAAAAAGCAAAGATCGTGGAGAAAGACGGGTGTAAATGATCCTTACTTCTCTCTCGACAAACATCTTTGATTCTCTGGCAAACTAAAAATATAATATAGTTTATAAAGTCAATTTCTAAAGCCTACTTATATTGAGTTTTGAGAAAATATTAATTATGTATATATCACACAAGTGGACTATATTATGTGGAAGTATTTTATTTTAGATCTTCGAGTCTACGACCATTACAGATATGTTTTTTAAGCTCGGATTTTGAAGATTGTGCCGGCTGGTCAGTCCATGTGGTTCGGCTTTGTTACAGTACCTCACTACTGGGGGTCAAACATGTGTAACTAAGGCTTTTATGTTCCTTCTGCTCCACCATTGTATTAGTAGATGTTAATTAGACAATGGATGCATGTGTTCATGAAAGAGCTTTGAACTAAATTTGGTTCGGTCTGATTTTCTAAAGATCTGTACAAAATTTGGTTTCTAACTTTTGAACTAAGACTGGTCATTACCATCTTTCCATTCTATGAAGTAGAAGAAGAATTTACCGAACCAACAGTTAACTAGTATTAACCAAATTAAAGAAAAACAACCGTCTATAATTCATTCATTGATTTGATGAACAGTGCAATTCTAGTTTAAGCACCATTCGATCGTGGGAAATAAAAATAAAACTCTATTTTATAGAAATAAAAAGTGAGTTTCTTTTAAAAAATAATTCTAAATGTTGGACCAAGCGTCGCTCCAGTTGCTCTACATACTTCCTTCTTATATCCACAAACCATTACCCATGAGAACAACACCAACATTATGTAAATTTATTGTGGTTTGAAACTTTTAGGCTTTAATTTATTGAATTTATAGAAACCCCGCTTATAACGATTTTAAATTTTTTTATTCAAACTCATTTTAAAAAGGTTGTTCAGAAGAAAATTCACACAATTTTGTAATTACTTGGATTGAGGTAGGTCATTGGGGTTGGTGTCCCGGTGCGAATAATGTTGTTTTGAATTTAATTCAAGGTTAATTTTTCAAGACCTAGCTATCCACTAACTATACTAATGATCTCCACATTAAATGTCATCGAATCAGACGGCTATCATCACTCCTTTGCACCCCACTTGCATCCTAACTATTATTGGATGATGACAGATCCTATCCTCACCGTTGGATGACCTTTCCAATAGTAGGACCCACACCGGGTCAACTTCTCTAATCGACGGTGCAGAGCAGTTACAGGTGTCACATAGGCGTTCACGCTCTTCAATCTCTCTTCCTCTCCCTTCCCTCTCTTTCTCTCGTAATTGCTGTCTTTTACTGTGAACGCACGGTGTTGCGAATTGCCAGTTTCTGCCATTAATTTGAGTTTTTTCTTCTGCCGTTGTTCGTAACCCAAGCTTGATTGCAGTTTCTTCATCTCATTCTGAGAAAGAAGCGAAGGTCTATTGCGATTCGGTGTCGATATGAGTACCGGTGATTTTCTTAACATCCAGCCATCAGAGCTCAAATTTCCTTGTGAGCGTCATTTTCCTTTTCTGCTCTTGAGTTTCTTTAGTATGTTTTGATTTATTATTTTTTATGAATTTATGGTTGCGATTTGAAGGGAGAAATTCTGTATTGGACAAAGGTTTTTTACTGCTGCTATGTTTTTCCTCTACTTGGATATATAATTGGTACGGAATTCCAGATAGCTGTTTTATGATTATTAGATCTCTATTAACTTGTGAAAAGTCTGGAAGGCTATGATAAATAGTATTGATCATGTATATTTTACCGGAAAGCTCAGTTAAAATTTTGTTCGGACATTGATTTGCTTGGTCATTTAAATTATAACTTCTCCTTGCTTTATGACCTTCTTCAAAATCGAATACTCTCACTCTTTCTGGTGGAAAACATTTCTTCTTTTTGTGCTGCATACTTCTGATTTACACCGTGTTTTGGTTAAGTTGTTTTGTGGTTGGCTTTTTAGTTCCGTTTCTTTAATGTATTTTATGATCTCTTTCATTTGACGGGGAAGTTGAATTGAAGAAGCAGAGTTCATGTTCCATGCAATTGACCAACAAGATGGATAAATATGTGGCATTTAAGGTACGATCTTATGGTCATGAGGACCTTTGTTCGGGCTATTATCAATATGGATTGAACTGTTACGTTGTCTACATTACATTTAATGTGCGAATCAATAGGTCAAAACAACAAACCCCAAAAAATATTGTGTTCGTCCAAATGCTGGCGTTGTTTCACCTGGAACTTCCTGCAATGTTACAGGTAAATGTTTTAAAGTTCCAGGAAAAAAATTTGTTCAAGGAAATTATTTTTTCCCCTTCTAAGTTTGAGTAAATTATTTGCACTCTTATGTGCAAGTCATTATCTTTATCATCTCTTTATTTTCTTTTCTTAATTTGTAATTTGGATGAATATATTGAAAGAATTGAGCCAAAATGTTCAATTATAAAGCAGCTGCATCCAAGCTTAAATTGCATAGTGGTTGATTGGATTTTATTTCTTCTGCTGTTTGTATTGTTATCTTTGTTGCATTTTGGTCTGTATATTTTTCACCAAGTAGCCTCCTTTTTTGCATCATTTCCTTTCCAATAGTTACCATGCAAGCACAAAAAGATATGCCTTCAGATATGCAATGCAAGGACAAATTTCTTATCCAATGTGTTACTGCACCAGATGGTACAACTGCAAAAGATGTGACTCAAGAAATGGTGGCGTTTGCCTATTGTTTTTTTTTTATTCATCTTATAATTCTTTGATTGGTTATTCTTACCTGTCACAAAAAACAAACTTTTAGTTTAACAAAGGAGATGGTAAAGTTGTCGAGGAATGCAAATTGCGAGTGGCATATGTACCTGCTAATCCTCCCTCTCCTGTCCCTGAAGAATCTGAAGAAGAATCTTCTCCTAGGGCTTCAGTACTGGAAGATGGAGGATATCAGAACCCTTCATTTGATGATGTAAATGAATGGAAACCATTTCTCTTTATTTTTGAATCTTTTCTCTGTGCCTTGGTGGTGCTTCGAAAAGAACATTCAAGCTTTGTTTGTATTCATTCTGATTTGTTATTTTTTAAATTTGCAGGGATCGGGGTTTTTAGAAGAGCAAAAAGATAAGTCATCTGAGGTACGTCCAGTTTGTTCTTTCAATTGTACGGTTTTTTGGAGGTTTCTAACATATTTTTTTTATTTGTGCCAAAAATTTAAAAGTAAAGGTTTGCGTTTTGTGCAATTCAGAACAAGTACAAAGACATATTAACATATATTATATCATGTACAGAAAAATTTGTTCGAGCTTTAAAGATAATAAAAGATTAGTTTTGTGAGTCATTTTGGTGAAAGTTGAAGTGCTAATGTTGTTTGATGTAATTATATCAACTCTTATATCGGTAACATGTCAATTTTCTAGGCATGGTCAATCATTTCGAAATTGACTGAGGATAAAGCTGATGCCTTACAACAAAGCCAGAAACTACGGCAAGAACTGGTATTGTTCTCAACCATCATGTTTTGTAGTTTCAATTATGTATTGGTCCGTAACTTTAATTTTTACCACAATAGCAATGATCTGGAACCAAGAACAAATTCCATCAATGATCTTGACGTGACTGTTTATTACGAACCTCACTCAGATTAGTTTACTTAATTCTACAGGAACTGCTAAGAAATGAAATTAGCAAGAGCCAAGCTGGGGGGCTCTCTGTATTATTTTTGGTGCTAGTTGGCGTAATTGGAGTTCTGCTTGGCTTTTTTCTGAAGAAAACGTAGGAAGGTCAACCTTATATTCATCTGTGTGGTCGCTGCTATTATGGTCTGTGTTGCTTTCATTTTTTCTTCTTTTTTGGTATCAAATATATGAAGGGCATAAAAATACAAGTCTTTTCTTGTTTTATTGTCTCAATGAATCGTTGGTTCGTCTAAGTCCCAAAAGAAAGACCTATCGTTTCTGTTCATTGAACCTAATCAATATGTACAATTCCTGGCCATGTGTGGGCTTTAATGACTGGTGGAAAATAATACTTTAGCTGTCAATTGTCATATCCCCACTACACCACTGTTGTATGCTTTGTGATAAGTATTCTTCTATGATGAATTTTCCCGCTAAAACAAATATAGGGACAAATCTGATTATTTCTCATAGTAAGGTTATGGGATCACGTTCTTAGTCGGAAGAACTGTATGACTATTTATTAGTATCAACACATGCGTGATGTCTGTGGGACAAAATAGTTTTAGGAACAAAAGAAAGAAAAGTTACATACATATGCAGAAACCCAGGATGTATGTTTGCTGATCTATGGCAGGTTGTAGAGACAATGGTGGAGAGCATGATTGGTTACTCGAGAACGTCGCTGTCTGTCTTGGCAGCGGGCTTGCGGTAAGTCTCCTCAACATGCCTTGCCTTAACCAAACTAGAATTAGCGAGCTTTCTGATGTTGGGTACGTTGTAGTTCTGAGCCGCGTAGACTCCACAGACGGCTCCTAACATGAACGAAAATGAGAACCTTATGATGCCCATTCTTTGAGTTTTCGAGTGGCGGGTGATTTAGGAAGAGGGTCTGGTTTAAAAGCAGGCTTGTCGTGCTTCCCAAGTTCAAAATTGAGTTGAATAGAATACTTAATTTAGGAAGAGGGTGGGGTGAGGTTGATGGAAAGGCTCGTTCGTCGAGTTTCCCAAGTTCGAATGTGTGATGCTCAAGCAAGCTTAACGATTGGGTAACCCCCTTTCCAAGAATGGGCCTCCTCCCAAGAATGGGCTTCCTCAACCCACTTTTTTAGATATTATATTTCTTTAGATACTATCAATTTCTACATTTCTGGCACTTGATCCTTCAATTCATACCAAAATTTGGAGAATTCAGATTCCGTTTCTTTTATAGATGCTCAGATGGTGTTCATGGATAACTTTAGATTTAATCTTCTTATTCTACCTTCTTATTATATATTTTAGGGCAAAATGCTTTTATTGACCTGTACTATAGGGTAAATTATACATATTAGAACGAACTAAAAAACGTTCAATCTAATACCTTGAACTATGAGGAAGATACGATTTTTATCTTCCGTCAATTATTCCAGTTAATTTTAACCTAAATCGACCACGTGCAAAGCACGTTTGTTATTGTTAAAGCATAAACACGTTTGTTATTGCATAGTTCAAGGTATTTTCACGTTAAACGTGCTTTGCACGTGGTCGATTCAGGTTAAAATTAACCGAAATAATTGACGGAAGATAAAAATCGTATTTTCCTCATAGTTCAAGGTATTTGATTGAACATTTTTTAGTTCGTTCTAATATCTGTAATTTACCCCAGAGTACAGGCCATTAAAAGCATTTTGCCCTATATTTTAATGTGATTTAATATGATTGATGCAATAAAAATTATGAATAATTAATTATATTTTAAAATATTAATTATATTTTTAATAAATAAATCATAATTCGATACGTCAGATTATTCAAAAAGAAGATAAAATAGAAAAGTAGTAGAATTACTTATATAAGGAGGAAACATGATAATATGAATGTGAATGGAGCAAAGATTGTACATCCCACTTCTTCCACATTAACACCATTCCATAATAATAGAACACATAACAATAGACATCTCCCAAACACCACCCTAAACTCAAACCTAGATTTCAGTTGTTCTCGTTTTGCTCATCTCTTCCGTTTTCATTTTCCTCATTTCCTCTGCGTCGCCTGAATCCGAGTCTCGTAAATGAGTTTGAAGAGGGGACTGCCAGGGCCGGTTGCCTTCTGGGTGGTGGCAGTGACAGCGGTGATGATGGCAGTGACTTGCTTTTGCTAGTACGAAGCCAGATATAACTCCGACGATGAAATGACTTAACATTTTTACGATGGAGGAGAATGTCTTGGCTAAGCTTGTGCAGAGGATTTGCCCTTAGTGGGTTCTGGTGGCTCTTATTTATATATTTATTTTGGAGCTTTTACTGCCGTCTTCCCCAAGGCTTCATGCTTGCGCAACACTGAAACCTATATCTTACTGACATTGATTTTTCAAATATAGGCCAACCATTCATTTATAGAAGAATTGAACTGAGCCGTCCACTGGGTGGCTGTTGGATTTACTTTCTCCAACCTTGTGGAGTCTAATCTTGAAGGATGAATATTTATCGATTCGGTCTGATTTTATTTTGAAATATAATTGAAATCGAAATTCACGGTTCTAAATTTTTAAAATTGGCATATGAATCAATGGTCCCGGTTCCGTTTCGATTTTAACCTAATTTTATTTTATATTTATAAAAAAATTAAAATATAATAATAAAAAATATATTTTTATTATATTTGAGTCAAGTTTTATGTAATTGGATAAGTTTATATCAGATTTTTTTAAGGTTTTAGTCAAATTTTACTCAATTTTAGAATTTTTTTCACTTACGGTCTCGGTTTTACTTTCACGGTTTTTTGCTCATAAAAAACGGCCGCTACTCATAAATCATAGTTTTCTAAAAATTAATATAAAAAATAAATTAAAATTAGTGATTCCAATCTAATTTAATTTTTTGGTCTGATTTTGACCAACATGCTAATTTTTACTTTATTCTTAGGCCGATTGAAAGAATAAGTGCAGCCGGTTCATTGGCCCTCTCCTTTGGGCTCAGGCTTCCAAGTGCAGAGCCTGGTGGGTCCGCTCGCACCCGGCACCCTAGTCCTCCGCACAGCCGCACCGCCGCCCCGATCGGACTCAATCCCGCCCCTACACCGTTCGCTGTTCGTCCTTCCCTGAGAACGGCGATAATCGGCGGAAAGTTTGATTTTTTCCTTAATCCTTTCTTTCAAAAATGGCCATTGCCGTTGCGAATTTTTGTTTTGCGGTGTCCTCTTTTTCCGTCTCATTTGCTCCTGATCGGCTTCTATTTACGCTACCGCAACATTGAGGTGTCATTATTCCCAGAGCTATCAATCAACAGGGGAGGCTTCGTTCTAAAGAAGATGGCCATCTTCATCATCTTCCTCTTCTGGAAAATACGATATGAGTCATTAGAAAACCTTACCTCTTGCTGTTTTTACTTTTAAACGAATTCAGATCTCTGCTGCCATTTGGTTACCGGTGTTCTTCAGGCTCTTTATCATCTTATTGTCCTGGAAAGATGACTCTAAGGCAGTAAAAACCTCAACGATTTCGATTTTCCTTATGCGGTCTTTAATCGTTTTGGGCTTAGAGTTCTGCAGGGATTTCGTTGCCATATATTGAAAGATGACTATTAAACTGTAAATACATTTGAGTTTTCTGGGTATTTTAGCTCCAAATTACACTCTCATGCTGTTTTTAATTTTCCAAGAATTCGGATTTCTTTTTGTCTTTTGGTTGCAAGTGTCATCGATACTATTTATATATATTCGACTCATTAGTCTCGAAGCAATTTTTTTTAAATAAGCTTCAAGATGAATTTTTAAGCTTGTCTTGATCGATCCGACTGGAATTGCGACTCCAAATCAATATATGAGATTGTTCTTATCGGATGATAATTTCCACTAGTCTTTTTTGATGAGTTGTGATGAAGTTTATTGTTATTTATTTTTAATTGAAAATGAGTTATAAAAAAACTATTTATTATTTCTAACATGTGAGTTTAATTGCTATCTTTAATTAAAAACGAACAAATAACAAGATTATTTATAAGGAAGCTCAAAGTGTCGACTGATCCAGATAAGGTGCCGACGGAACCAAATGCTGTGTCAACTTGAGTTTACTCACGACTCTAAAATATGTCTTGCAATAATAACAACACGTTGAATAACCACAATATAGATTGGCCAGACTCAAAGAGAGTAGGAAAAACATGAAAGTAGTGACCCCTAGAAACAAAAGTCTTAGTACAAAAGCTTGGATTAAGGTAAGCTCAATCAAAGTTTCAAGGTTGGGAAGGAATCTTCAAGAGACTTATTGAAGCATGGACTTATGCTGGGTTCGCGGAATAACACTAACAAACTCTGTGGATTCTTTTTCTCTGAAGTCTTTATTTATTTCATCACTTAAGGAATTAGATTGCATAAAAAAATATAGTAACCTAATCAACCTCACTCTTACGTTGAATATGTTGAGTATTAACCTCAAATAAAAACATGTCAATTTTTAGAGTAGATTTCGACTGACTTTTGAAAGGTCCAACTATCACCAAATTAAACATACGGCCTACGAATTTCTATGCTTCAGATGTTTTGTTTCGAATACTTCAAGTTTTTGATCATTTGAAGCATTATGAAAGAAGTTATAAGCGTTTTAGTAACAAATTGTCAGAAATTACTAAGAGAATTTTAAAATAAAGATTTATACTATATGAAGTGACTGAACAAAATAAATATAAATACAAGAGTTCATAATTTGTTGTCTTTTCCATGTCAACCAAACAAAATTGACTTAATATAGATTATTGAGGAGAATCAATATACACTAAACGTCTAGGAGATCATAGAACTTGTGAAGACACGCACCTCCTTCCAATAACATCTAAACAGAGCAATCGGTAGCTCTAGTTGCCATCACCAATACTTAGAAACTAATTTAATTAGTTTCGATATTTTGTGATCGTGGAAGACGTTCTTTTTTACCCAAAACAACCCAGAAATCGGAGTATCTACTTCTGATATATGTAAACAGCGGAAATGTATAACGCGTGAGAAGAAAAACAGCACCGCTTGTTTAGTTGTGACAAGGGGCATGAGTTTTTGGGGATTCGTAGTCTAAACTAAACTCTGGATTTTCTAGCTGCACTTTCGCTGGACGTAAACTTGAAATTTTACTGCTCTTCCTATTTGACATTAAAGCATTGCTTTCATCGTTCATCTTTCGAAGCATAGGCGAGCCTTTGATATTGCTTACATTTCTTTCAATCTGTAGAAATAAAAAGAAAAAGAGAAGTTTTAAAATAAAAAAAAACCTAAGCAACCTTCCATTACATCTCAGAATCAGAACTTGCCCTAACCTGAGGCAAAGCTTGAAGTTTCTTTCCTGAAAACCGCTCATCAACAACGCCGAGATTACGAGCATAGCAGGCATGGAAAGCAAGTGAGAGAAGAAGAAAATGCGAGTAATAAATAGACATTTTTGTAGTGGATTTAGGCCTGTTTTAAATATTTGGAAGGCATGAAATGCAGATGCTCGTGCTACACATTCATGTGTCTGAGCAAAATGGGCGATGAAAGTAAAAACTAGCAAAAAATGAAGAAATGGGCAGCCAACGTTGAAGAATCTGATACTAACTCTGAAGGAGAAGAAGAAGCTTCTGGCTATTTCAAATGATTATGGTAAAGAAATTCGAGGGGGAGAGAGAAAGTAGAGAGAGACAGACAATAGACGTCGGCTACAACAACCGAGGAGGTGCAAGTGCTTGTCTTGGTGTTAGAGTTTCTGCCTCCTTGTTCCATGCTCAATCTGCCTTTTACCATTTGGAAACTTACAAATCCACTAATATATTTCATGTTTAAAACATGATGTTTTGGTCCAAAAGTAAGTCTAAACCCTAGTGTCTCCCCTCTTAACCTAATCTCTCCCCTATTAACCCTTCTAATACCATCAAATCTTTCACGCTTTTTAGAAATTTGTTTTCGAAAGTACACTACACTTTGTTGCCCTTGCCTTTAAACACTTTCTTCGATCATCCTCGAGTGAAATATGGATGAGTAATGTGAACTCCAATTTACGTTAAAATATAGCAGTTAAGACCATCTAAAAAGGACTTAAATAACAGTTCATTTATATTAATTCATAAAATATATGACATACGCAAAATAATAAGATGATAAAATGAGGATGTCTTTCTTGACTAAGTTGACTTTTGGGTAATTAACAAAATAAGTGAAGAATGAATAAATAATTAAGGGATTGGATTGATTCCATGATTAGGGGGAAGAAGATATGGAAGAACTGAGACAGAAAAGAATTGTAGGACTATAACTCCCACGTTGGTCGTCTATCTAGGAACACAAATGACAACCTTAACCGTCAAAGCCGGTCAATTTTGACACGAGGTACACAGCCATTTTGTTAACCTAGGGGCAACTTTGTATTCAAGATTGCATTTAGATTGGCCATTTGGCTCAGGATTCAATCTTGGGATGTGTTCCGGATCCTCTTCTCCAATTTTATTTTGTTTATTTTTGCGGTTGCAAAACCAAAATAAAAAAAAAAAGCTTAGCTTCAGCAAGTTGAGAAACTAAATATTCTTTTTGGTGAAGCACGAAGCCGACTTTCATGGTTTATTTTTTGGACTAAGAAAGAAGAAATGAAAAGGTAAACAACAAAAAATATGATCTCAAGAATATATTGTTAAAAATGAGAAAATTAAA
This sequence comes from Begonia fuchsioides, assembly GCA_003255005.1. Taxonomy (NCBI): domain Eukaryota; kingdom Viridiplantae; phylum Streptophyta; class Magnoliopsida; order Cucurbitales; family Begoniaceae; genus Begonia; species Begonia fuchsioides. The sequence continues at coordinate 24,856 of QAOC01026049.1, read as the reverse complement.
TCCCGACATTCACCAGAATATATTGTTAGATAAAAATATTAATCGATCTAACATGCTCAAAAAATAACAAATTAAAGTATTTAGATCAAGTGCGAAAATTAATTGAATCATCTTGAGCCATTGATGATACAATTCAGGAAAATCATTTTTCTTCTTGAAGATCTCTACTAATCTTCTCTATCTCTCATTAATGATGTATTTTTCTATGAGATAGGGGGAAATAGATCGATAATTAATAACGAATTCACCTCCTATTGATAAGCTCTTCTGTCAAAAGATTATGAATATGAATAGGTGAATTATAATGTATGTTTAGGCCATTCATGAACTATGGTGACACATTCTTAATGTACATAATGAATTTGATTGATTTTGAAAACCTTTCATATACAAAACCATAACGTGGTTCGTGGTTTTGGATTCAAAAGGGTACCAAGATTTAATTCAAAATGCCAATATTCTCTCACTTTGTCTTACTTTAATAAGAAAAATAGTACATGAATCATATCAACGAATTTCCTTGAAATAATTTTGAGACTAATCAAATATGTATCATAATGCAGTATACTTCTTCTTTGTTACCCATCAACTTGATGAATAAAGCCTATGTTTATTCTGGATCTAATGGTTTAATATATTTCTCAAATTCAACGTATACATAATAATATATAAATATGAGAAATATTTCAGGAGAATAGTTATAAATATTCGTTCCAACAACAATAAATTACATCGAGGAACTAAGTCTCATATTAAGCACATGATCCTTAAATTTCAACAGTTATATTCCTTTAGTTAAAGGAACAACGACCATCAATTCAGTGCTAGTGTGTTTGACGACTAATGTGATATCCTTAATACGTTTTTATGGCTAAATACTAATTGTTGGTATGCTTACTTTGATTTTCACTTTTGTTGTTCAACCATACACCATGTGAAGTAGCCTCAAAACATGACAAACTTAATCTCCACGGTGGATGTGACAGTCAAATCTTCTTTTGCACTCCTCCAAAAAACGCTTCACCAACAAAAATAAAAATATATTCAGATGTTGAATTCAAAGAATCAATACAACCAACAAAGTTTGAATCGGAGTAGCTAATCACATCCAAGTTATCAGTACATCTATAAGTAAGAATTTAGTCTTTGGTTCTTTGAAAGTACCAAAGAACTTTCTTTGTAGTAGTCTAGTGGTCTTTACTTAGATTACTCGGATATAGTCTATTATCAGAGGAATTATGTGTTGCCTTTGTGTCTCTGTTTTGGAACTCTAGTTTGAAGTTCGAGCGGGCAAGGATTAAGAGTGTACTCTCTAGTCCGTATTTGAGAGATTATTGTTAAAATCTTAAAAAATCAAAATCGTATGATTGATGTTAATTTAGTTTGTATGAAAAAATCAAAATCGTAAGGAAGACCGGTACACCGAACATATCAAAACATGTAAACGTATGTAAAAAATATTTAATTGTCGTAGAAACAAAATAAAAGACTTTATCATTTTTTAAGGAAGAAAGGGAGTGCTCTAAAGTCTCATCGTTTAGTCAAGCACGCGGACTTGAGTGTATCGAAGAATGTTGATCAAAGTTGAACTACCTATGAGAATGATAAAATGAGAATAATTTAGAGAATTAGTCAAATATTTTTAACCAACATTTGTTATGCCTTTCTCGTAAAACTATTGGATAAGATATAAAGATTATTTTCAACAGGGAAAGGCGTAAGTTCAAAGAGTACTTAAGTGACTCGAAATTGAAATGTAAGGATATGTTAATTCATTTGTTCTCGGATTAAGGACAAATGAACCGGTTTTGGTGAAGGTTGGCCGATTTTATAGAGGTCGGAATGTGTTTGGGGAGGAGGAATTTATGACTGATTTTCAGAGAGTTTGATTAAGGATAATGATCACAAAAATGGAGTGAAGAGCTAAATGGAACTTGCTACTAACCTTTCTTCCTTGCAAGGTTGATGGAAAGCAGCAAGAAAAACTCAACTTACTAGCTCAGAAGTAAGTTGAATTGAAGGTTCTTCTCAGACGGCCAGATATGACTCACCGGAGTTTGATCGGAAGGGAGCTTAGGAAATGAATTCCAAAGAAATACTAATGCACTCTAATTTCCAATATCACAAAGCTGATTACAATATTCTCAAGTGAAATATTTATAGACTCTAAGTAAGCTAGAATTATAGCCACATTCGGTTGAATGAATTAACCCAAGCTGAGTGACTGCATTCATCTTGAAAATAAAAAGGAGGGAAATTAATTTTAGAGACTTTTTAGCAGCTAACTAACATCACATTGAGGAAAATAAACTTCTTCAACATGAAGGGAGATAGTTGGTTGCTAATCAAAAAGTAAAAACCCAATAAACCCATAAGAAACCCATAAAACCCATAAGAAACCTATAAAACCCATAAGAAACCCAGAAAACCCATGTCACATCCATGCCATTCCCATGTGCACGAAATTAAGCATGAAATGAGCTTAAACTAAAAACAAAGTTTGTAAATGAATAATACTGCATGAGCCACACAATGTTAGAAATCAGGGTCGTCAAATGCTATCTTCTTGGGTGCACTATCTTCTCGGGTACACTTCACTTCTTCTCCTCTATCCATCCATGAAACAAGATGCTTGAGTTGCTCTTGATCATTAGAAGAGGGCTCTATAAATGATATTGTATTAGATACGATCTTTGAAAAATGAACAAACAAATTAGAAAATCTACTGGCTTGGCTTCGGGTGATGGCACCTTGAGGAAGAGGAACCCGAGGCATGTCTCATTAAGTAAAAGTCAGAAAGAGCTTTTCTAACGGATGATACTTGGAAGTCATTGCAAAATATTAATTATATGATTTAACTGGGTACTTTGTCAATAAAGATTGGAAGCTACAAAACAAAATGTTAAATTTTTGTCAAATTGACAACCATAAAGGAAAAATAATTGGAAAACAGAAGTGTCTACTCGATTGTGGAATAAATAATGTACTAAGAACTTTTGTTGATAATACTTCTTCAAATGATGTGACAATTTCATATTTTGTGAAGACTTTCAAGCAATAGAATAGATTGGTATTGGATGAGGATCGCATTCATATACGATGTTTTGCGCATATCATCAACCTAGTTATAAATGATGGGCTAAAAGAGCATCAACTTGCTATTTCTCGAGTACTAAAAGTAGTGAAGTATGTAAAATCTTCACCATGATGATTAAAACAATTCAAGACTTGTATAGAGAACATGAAATCACTTTTATTGGTAATGTTATATTTGATGTGCCAACCTGATAGAACTCGATGAATTTCATGTTAAAAAAAGTTGAAAAGTACTCAAAAGCATTTGAGAAACTCAGAGAATTTGATGATCATTTCATAGGGAGTATAATGGCCCCTACGGAATAAGATTGGGAAAACATTCGAGATTGTGAAAGTTCTTGAATGTTTTTTACCATTCAAGTCTCATTATTTCATCTTCCTTACATGTAACTTCGAACACATGATCAACGAGACATCCCAATTGAAGTTAATCATTAAAAAGCATGCTGAAAGTGATACTAAGATTTTGAGAACAATGACTATCAACATGCTGAATAAAAGTTTGACAAATATTGTAGATGTTACGAAAAAAATAATTCTCTTATGTTTGCTGTTTTTTTGTTTGCTAAATCGAAGGTGCAAATCAAAGTTTTTAAAACATTGTATTAGTATTATTCTCGGCTCTAAAGGGGCAGTCGACTTTATGCAAAAAATTCAAAGTGTTCTACGATTATATCTAGAATACAAGAGTGATTTAGGTAATGAGTTATGGTGTTCAACCAATAAGAATGCAACTAATCTCTTAATGACTAAAAATATTCTATAGGCATATTATTTTGACACTTCACTTGAATATGATTCTATGAGTAGTATGTCAGAAGTTGAGGGCTATATGAGTGAAAAAGCCAAGAAATACTCTAATGATTTTGACAATTTTGACATGATGGAGATCAAACGCTCATAAATATCCTATTCTGAGGCAAATAGCCAAGGAGGTTTTGATGATTCAGATTTCTACAGTCCCTTCAGAGTTAGGTTTTAGTTGTGGTTGTTGGATTATTGACTCATTTTGCACATTCTCTTGCTACCAAAACTAATTGAAGCTATTATTTTCCCTCAGAGTTGATTCGTTCCGAAACTCCAACCTTGTTCAACCCGACTGAAGATTATCAGAATATTGATGAACTGTATCAACTTCTTTACTACTGTCGCTTCAGAGTTAGCTTTTAGTTTGATTGCCGGATTATTGACTCATTTTGCACATTCTCTTGCTACCAAAAATAATTGAAGCTATTATTTGCACTCAGTTGGATTCGTTCCGAAACTCCAACCTTGTTCGACCCGACTGAAGATTATCAGAATATTGATGAACTGTTTAGACTTCCTTACATGTAACCTTGAACACATATATTAAAGAGATATCTCAGTTGAGGTTAGTATTAAAAAGTATGCTGAAAGTGAGTACAAGATATTGTGACATGCTGAATAAGTTTGACAAATATTGGAGATGTTACAAAAAAAATATTCTCTTATGTTGTCTTTTTGCTAGATCGAGGGGCCAATCAAATTTTTTAAAACATTGTGGCAATATTCTTCTCCGCTCAGAAGGAGCAATTGACTTTACGTAAAAAAATCAAATTGTTGTTCAACGATTATAACTAGACTACAAGGGTGATTCAAGTAATGAGTTGTGATGTTTAACCAATAAGAATGCAACTAATCTCTCCGTGACTAAAATTATTCTATAGGCCGATTATTTTGACACTGCACTTGAATATGATTCTATGAGTAGTATGTCAGAAGTTGATGGCAATTTGAGTGAAAAAGCTAAGAAATACCTTATTGATTTTGATTTTTTTACACAGTGGAGATCAAGCGCGCATAAATATATTATTTTGAGCCAAATAGCGAAGAACATTTTGATTATTTTGATTTCTAATGTCGCTTGAGAGTTAACTTTTAGTTGTGGTTGTGAGATTATTGACTCATTTTGCACATCCTACTGCTACCGAAAACAATTGAAACTATTATTTGTACTCAAAGTTGGTTTCGTTCCAAAACTCCTACCTTGTTCGACTCGTCTGAAGATTATCAAAATATTGATGATGGTAAATTTTCATTTGTCACATAATTAACCGTGTTAATTATTACCAATATGTTTTTAATAAATGTGCTGTTACTTTTATAGAAATTACAGCTAATAAGCTACACATTGTAAAAGAAGATGAAGTCCAAGACGTGACAAATACATCGACAACGATTATAGAATAGAAATATTTTTTAGTATTCCTATTGTCGTCTTAAATTAATGTTAGCTATTTGGGCCTAACCGTGGGCCCATTATAGAATTTCATGATCATTTTATTTTTATCTATAAATTAATATAAACTAGAGTCTTAAAACTTAGCAGTTTTATTGTGATATTCATAATAAACTTGTTCATCTGTCTGTGATTTTTTCTCAAAAGAATTTTTACACGTTAAATCTAGTATTACACATCTTATTCTCTTTTTTTTATTCTCGTTCAATTCTTAAAAAAATGGTATCAAAGTATGGTTAAAGGTTTTGTACTCTTATCAAACGGATTTCACAGTTGCAGTTTTGGAAATTAAAATTGTAGATTTTTGGAAAAATAGGCAAAAAAGTAAAAAAAATTAATTCCATCGCAATTGTCTTGTTGAAAAAGTTGTTCTTTGACATCGATATGTTATCGCGGTTCGGCCAACAACTGCCTACGTCCGCGCTTCAAGGTAGCTCTTTGAAGATCCTTCACTTGATTGAACTTCAGGGTGTCAATCTAACCCCTTTTTGACTCTTCTTTTTCAGAGGCGTCACCTCTTTACAAATTCACTCAAGAGTATTCATACAAGTATTTACAGTTTCTAACCGACTCTCTCAATCACTAAATAAATGATCTAAAGTAAATACAAGAGATGAGAGTAACAGATAAATCAAGAGTGATTTTGGCAGAGTTTCAGCGTGTCTTTCTCTCTAAAAATATCGTCACCTCAAATAGCTTTTCTTAAGCTATTTATAATTTTGCAGCTGCTCAGGCTCGGGCGGTCGACATATCTACGAGAGCATATAGCCGTTTAGACTCATTAGAAAATAGCCGTTGGAGCTTTGTCTCTTGTAGTTGTTCCTGAGCGGTCGACCTAACAATCGAGGGGTCGACATTGATTTTGACTCTGGAGCTTCTGCGGTCGACCTAAGTGTATATCGGTCAACATAGATTTAGTCTCTGGAAACTCTGGCGGTCGACACAAGTTGTAAGCGGTCAACATAAGTCTTTATCGGTCGACATAGGTTACATCTCTAGAACTTTGCATCTGTCGGCATAGGTCTTGTGTGGTCGACATAAATTTTGTCTCTGGAACATAGCCGGTCGACATAAGTGTTTATCGGTCGACATAGGTTTTGTTTCTGGAACTTCGGCGTTCGACATACATCTTGAGCGGTCGACATACATCTATTCTCTGGAATTTTTGCGGTCGACACATGTGAACAACAGTCGACATATACTGAGAGAACTTACAAAATTCTGCAGCACTCGACCAACTTGTTAGACATTAAATGTACCCTTTGACAAGGGTATTTCACATGAGAAATTAAGTATATGAGATACACTACAACATAATTTAATTTAACTTTCATACATTCACATGAACAATAATTATCATAAAAAATAATTAGTTACTTTAAAAACTTTAAAGCCAATAATCTCCCCCTTTTTGATGATGACAATCCAATTGAAAGATAAATTGACTAAATTCACAAGATACATACTCCCCCAAGAATATGCATACTCCCCATACTAAGACATAGAAAAAAATTGAATATAACTATTCATGCTCATTCAATCATAATTAAGGCATAGAATAATGCAACCTATCTCCCCCATTGACATTATCAAAAAAATGTTAAAGCATTCACAAAGAGATAAGTTATCTGGGGACAACGATTGATAATGAGAACATTGTCTTTACCGAAGGAGAATTGATTCAAACTATCTAATAAATCTAAAAGTTACTCCCATGGAGATCCTATAAGAGGTGATCCAGGCACATCCATGACTGGAGAAGATATAGGCAGTAACGACCCTCGTTTATTTTAAGAGTTTTGATTTTAAAATGAAAGTGTTTAAGATTTTTCTTCATGAATGTTGGTTACGATTATGAATAATTAGAATAAGGATACTCTGTTTGGGGTGTATCACACCTTGCACCGGCCCAAGTGTTTGGGTTTGATTGGTGTTTGTTTGATTGTTGATTAGGTTTGAGTAAAGTAATGAAGTAAGTTGGGTTAAATACACTAAAGGATTACCTTCAAGTAAGATCCAGTCGACCCCATGATTTAAAAGGGGTCGACACAAATGGAAGCTTCGGTCGACCCCAGGATCGAAGAGGGGTCGACACAAAACAGTCCTTTAGTATAGTTTCGGTCGACCCCATGATTAAAGAGGGTCGACACAATATATAGTTTTGGTCGACCCCAGGACTTAGAAAGGGTCGACACAATTGACACTTTGGGTCGACCCCAGGACCGAGCGGTCGACACAAGTTGCTCTCTGGAACACTTTCGGCCGACACCATAGACGTTCAGTCGACACAAGTCGTTCTCGGGAAAAAGATTGGGTCGACAAAATAGACGTTCAGTCAACACAAGTCATTCTCGGGAAAAAATTGGGTTGACACAATGGAAGAGGGGTCGACACATTCCCGTTTTGAGTTGAAAAGTCAGCCAAAACGTGGGGAAATCCGATCGGTGGATGTAAAGAGAAAGTTGATTTTGTTTAATTAAGGACGTAAGAAGGCATAGTGTGCCATTCCCCTATCAGCATGGTTCCTTCTCCCTATTTTCTACTCTAAGTTCTCACGTCTGATAAGGGAGAGGGAGACTGAGAAAGAAAATAGAAATCCTGAGAGAAAGAGAGTAAGAAAGTGAAGGGAAGTGGAAAACTCTAAAGCTCTCGTGGAAACTGAAGTTCAAGGTAACATTTTATATCCTCTTAAGTTCTTCTAAGTTTAGTGATGATAAAATGATGATATTGGTTGGATTGGTGGATAAAAATGAGTGATTTCATGCTAAGGGATAAGAAAAGAGCTAAGTATGAACAAAGTTAGAGTTTTGAAGATTCGGTCGATAAGTAGTAGGAATTAGAGTTTACAACCTTCATAAGAGTTAGAGAAAACTCTTAGAGTGATTTATAGCCGTTAGAATCACTCAATTCAGAGCTATGTAGAAAAAGTTTTGGACATCGCAAGTCAATATACGGAAACTGGGAGGAGTTTGGGTCGACCCCTTGCATAGAATAATGCAACCTATCTCCCCCATTGACATTATCAAAAAAATGTTAAAGCATCCACAAAGAGATAAGTTATCTGGAGACAACGATTGATAATGAGAACATTGTCTTTACCAAAGGAGAATTGATTCAAACTATCTAATAAATCTAAAAGTTACTCCCATGGAGATCCTATAAGAGGTGATCCAGGCACATCCATGACTGGAGAAGATATAGGCTGTAACGACCCTCGTTTATTTTAAGAGTTTTGATTTTAAAATGAAAGTGTTTAAGATTTTTCTTTATGAATGTTGGTTACGATTATGAATAATTAGAATAAGGATACTCTGTTTGGGGTGTATCACACCTTGCACCGGCCCAAGTGTTTGGGTTTGATTGGTGTTTGTTTGATTGGTTATTAGGTTTAAGTAAAGTAATGAAGTAAGTTGGGTTAAATACACTAAAGGATTACCTTCAAGTAAGATCCGGTCGACCCCATGATTTAAAAGGGGTCGACACAAATGGAAGCTTCGGTCGACCCCAGGATCGAAGAGGGGTCGACACAAAACAGTCCTTTAGTATAGTTTCGGTCGACCCCATGATTGAAGAGGGGTCGACACAATATATAGTTTCGGTCGACCCCAGGACTTAGAAAGGGTCGACACAATTGACACTTTGGGTCGACCCCAGGACCGAGCGGTCGACACAAGTTGCTCTCTGGAACACTTTCGGCTGACACCATAGACGTTCAGTCGACACAAGTCGTTCTCGGGAAAAAGATTGGGTCGACAAAATAGACGTTCGGTCAACACAAGTCGTTCTCGGGAAAAAATTGGGTTGACACAATGGAAGAGGGGTCGACACATTCCCGTTTTGAGTTGAAAAGTCAGCCAAAACGTGGGGAAATCCGATCGGTGGATGTAAAGAGAAAGTTGATTTTGTTTAGTTAAGGACGTAAGAAGGCATGGTCTGCCATTCCCCTATTAGCATGGTTCCTTCTCCCTATTTTCTACTCTAAGTTCTCACGTCTGATAAGGGAGAGGGAGACTGGGAAAGAAAATAGAAATCCTGAGAGAAAGAGAGTAACAAAGTGAAGGGAAGTGGAAAACTCTAAAGCTCTCATGGAAACTGAAGTTCAAGGTAACATTTTATATCCTGTAAAGTTCTTCTAATTTTAGTGATGATAAAATGATGATATTGGTTGGATTGGTGGATAAAAATGAGTGATTTCATGCTAAGGGATAAGAAAAGAGCTAAGTATGAACAAAGTTAGAGTTTTGAAGATTCGGTCGATAAGTAGTAGGAATTAGAGTTTACAACCTTCATAAGAGTTGGAGAAAACTCTTAGAGTGATTTATAGCCGTTAGAATCACTCAATTCAGAGCTATGTAGAAAAAGTTTTGATCGCGACAAGTTAGTATACGAAAACTGGGAGGAGTTTGGTTCGACCCCTTGTAGTTTGGGTCGACCAAAACTTAATTTTAGAAGTGCGACGTCTCTGTTTGTCAACATGGGTCGACCCCTTATAGTTTGGGTCGACCCAAACAGGGTCAAACAGTGAATGCCCTCTGTTGTGTCCACGTAAGTCGACATGCTTTGGTTTTCTGAATTTGGTGTCTTCTAAGAAGTTATAGTAGACTTCTTAATGAACAATTTGACACCTTAATCATCAGGAATGAATCAATATAGAGGAAGTTATAGATGTTCAAAGTTGGAACAAAAAGTTAAGACTTTATGTAAATTCTGATCCGAATATGATTTATAGGTTTAAGCCATCGATTGGATTAAGAAGGAGACTCAAGTGGATCAACTCAACCTAGCTGCTAAGGTAAGTTAGCATTAGGATTATTTGGCCCTTGAGTGAGACTACATTGCAAAGATTAGGATGATTGTTTGATGTGTGCTGCATGTTTGTGCATGACATGTTTGGTGATGAATGCTTATTTTCATGTTATGTGATGTGATTCAAGTGATGTTTTCATGTTCACATGATCATGCATCATAGTTTTACAAAATGTCTACAAACTATTTTCATGCATGGTTTTACAACGTAGTTGGAGGTAAACGAGATATGATTGGTGGTATGGGACACCAATTATGTTTCGTCTCTGATGAATTAAGAACTTGAATATCAGAACAGTAAAGTAAAGTAAATGGTTATTACAGGCCTGAGCACTCCAAGTAGTAAGTAAGTGGGCCCAGGCCCCAGATCAGTAGAAGTTGAAGTAGGTGGAGGGAGCGTTCTTGAGATCCTGTAATATTTCCAAAGATAAAGAAAATATGAAACCTAAGAAACGTGAATGAAATTGTGCATTGTTTTAACGACATAGCATACTCATGCATTGCATTTTATAGTTATGCTACTTATTGAGCTTTAGGCTCATAGTTTAGGCTTCGCAATGTAGGAAATGTAATGGAGGAAATTATTCAAGTGACTGACCAAGGAGTTAGAGCAGATGAGTGTCCAAATGATACGGTTTATTGAGCAACGACAGAAGGGGAGTGATGCACGACACACACTGATGTTTTATAAAAATGTTTTGAACGTTCTGAATATTTTGAAGATGTAATTAAATGTATAATCTTATTTTCGTGTGATGGATTTTAAAGTTTTTAGAATGAATGTATTTTAAGTTAAAGTAATTGTCTTCCGCTGTACGTTTTAAGTTATTGAATGCTTATGTATTTTTGATAAATGTGGAACTAAAATCGTTGTTTACAAGAATGTATGTTTTTCAAGTGGACGTTTTCCTTTTAAACTATTTTACAAGCTAAAGATAGTTTTTCAGAAAGATTTAAAGTAATGAGTGTTCCACCTAAGTAAGTAAGTAAGTAAGTAAGAACGCAGAAACAGACCGGTTCTCTGGCTGCTAGCGAGCAAGTAAGTAAAGTAAGTAAAGTAATAAAGTAAGTAAGTAAGTAAGTGAGGTAAAGCAGCAGGCGGTGGTTCGGGAATCGGGTCGTTACATAGGCATAGTGGATGGAGAGTCTAGGACCTCGGTTCCTGCATGAGATGGGATCAACACCGTACCGGGGGTGGATACAGGTACCGTGTCAGGATCGCAATCCGGTGTGACAGATGGCTCAATAGTTGGTGCAGGAGATGATTCAGCATGAAGAGCTTGAGAGGAGTGAACTGGAGCTCTCGGGCACGCTGTCGCTGGCTCTTCATAGTCGTCTTCTTCTTCAAAGTATTCATCCCAAGCATCAATTTGTTTCTTAATACCATAAACCTTTTTGTGAAGAGACTCAATAGAGGATGCAATGTTGGAGATGAGACCAGTGAGCATATCGAAATGCTCCTTAGACAAGGAGGAAGAACGAAGTTGTCCATAAGTGGTCCGATGTTGACACGAAAATTGAATGGGAAAAGGAACACTTTCTAGATTCGGGTGGAGAAGGGTGGAAATCCGGATAAGCAGAAAACAGAGGGAACTTGTGGATAGCAGATCTCAAAAACGGTGGTGGTATTTGGCCTGAAATTTTGACGAGGCGTAGATGGGGAGAGGTAGAAGGTTACCTCAAAATATGAAAGACGTCTCACGAGTAGAATGGAAGATATGTAGACGGGAGTGAAAATGGCCAGAAGGTAGCTGGAAAATGGTATGTGCAGGTAGATTCGGAAAATATGGGCTTTCGAGATGAAGAATGGAAGGAAGAGCTAATGATCTANTTCAAAGTATTCATCCCAAGCATCAATTTGTTTCTTAATACCATAAACCTTTTTGTGAAGAGACTCAATAGAGGATGCAATGTTGGAGATGAGACCAGTGAGCATATCGAAATGCTCCTCAGACAAGGAGGAAGAACGACGTTGTCCATAAGTGGTCCGATGTTCAGGAGGAATGTGAATCTCATTGGTAGTCAAGGGAGGATCACTTGAAGTGGAAGAGGTAGGAGGTCGGGGAGGCATGGTTTTCTTGTAGTGCCAAATCCCATCATCATCTTGAGCTAATCCCATACATGCAAGTGTGAAGTCAAAGTAGATATCAAGATTCCTAACTTTGATAAGTGTCATGGGAGGAGGGAATTCAACTCCTTGCTTTGAGAAAATCTCCATTAGCAGAAGGTTGAAGGGTAAAGACTTAGATGCCACATCCAAAACTTCCATCATGCGCCTCATTGTTATGAAACCAATGTTGAAGCGACGCCGATGAAAGAACATGTAGAGAACATAGAGTTCCATGTGGCTTATGTGATCTCTATGCCCGTCCTTAGGCAAAAGGTTGTAGGTGGTGATATGATGAACTAATTGTGCCGTGAGTTGAGGTCACTAGCTTTCGGTTTGTACGGCACATTTTCGGGATCCCTAGCAACCAATCTAAGAAAATTCCTGTAATCTGAGCACCGAACCAGAGATGGCTCCTTCCCTTGTTCATAGTATTGATCGGTGTGCTCGTTAGTTTGACAATTCAGCAATGAATTCAAAAATGAAACGGTGGTCTTGATTGGTTTACCATACACAAGGCTTTTTAAGGAAAATGGATGAGGAGTAGAATGCAAATTGACATAAAATAGGTAAATTATCTCCTCATGATATTGTTTTCTAAAGCTAAACAGAGTGGTTAATCCCAAGTAGTCACTTGATTTGGAAAAATATATCCCTTGAATGCAATGAGGCCTATAAACTCTACTCAAGATTAATGGTTTGGATAGAAAGATTTAGAAATACCTATCTTGAGCCGACTCATTTCATAATAAGTGTTTGTCAATTGTTGGAGGAGGAGGAGGAGGGTTATCAGATTTGGACGTAGATGATCGTTTCCTCTTGACTAGAGGTTAAGAGGAGGAAGCCATAATGTGTGAGGAAGAGAGGAATCGAGAGAAGCGAGCGTCAGATACTTAACGGAGGAGAAGGGAGACTCCAGAGGGATTTCGTGCAGGAGAGGTATTCTTACCTAACACAATCGCGGAATAGGGTTTTTAAAATCTGCAAGAAAGCTGGACATCGGTCGACCGATCATGGATGGTGTCGACCGACCGGAAGGGCTGAATTTTTTGAACGAATCGTATAAATATGTGAACTCCTTAATGAATGCGTTCGGTTCTTCTGTTGCGGAACCATTAAACGTACCGATGGTTTGCAACATTTGGAACATAATCGGCTTCAACTCGCATCTCACTTCATTGTTTTCTGGTAAAAAACTTCCAGGATTTAACCGCTCCAAATTTGGAATTGTATAATCCCGAATAGGCCTCTCTTGTGCTTGACCTTGGTTTGCTCTTTGAAATGCGTTTTGAGCCATTGGTTCTTCCTTCACCATTCCGCTTTGATTTAAATTTTGGCGCCTTCTCTCTTGAAGCATTCTTTTAGGTTTAGGGTCATAAGGAATGAGCTCTCGTTCCTCGTCGTTTTGTATAAGCACCTGAAAAAAAAATGTAAAAATCCTTTCTTTTTAAATTTTTAAAATTTTTTATAGTTAGAGTTAGTTATATTCACAAATACTTAACAACAAATTCTAAAAATCAAAAACTTTCACCGGCAACNTGAAAAAAAAATGTAAAAATCCTTTCTTTTTAAATTTTTAAAATTTTTTATAGTTAGAGTTAGTTATATTCACAAATACTTAACAACAAATTCTAAAAATAAAAAACTTTCTCCGGCAACGGCGCCAAAAACTTGTTGCTTGAAAATGTAATCGCTAAAATGCAAGTGCACGTGTCGCAACGTAGTAATAAAATATCGATCGCACGAAGACAAGTCAAATCTCTAATTTAAAGAATAAATTGCAAACTATTACAAAGAATAAAGAATAACATTAAAGGTTTGGTTTTTGTATTTATTTTCTACTCCTAGATTAAACAATTAATTAAAGTGTCTAATTAATATCCAAAATTAAGTAGAAAAGTAAAGTTGGTGGTTGAATTGAGAATTCGTAAGAATCTCAAACTAGGACTTTCTGTAAATTGATTTACTTGAACTGCCCTAAGAGGGTGCTGCAGCATTATTCACAACATCAGTTTAGTTCCGGTCCGAACACTTAATAAACCGAGGCTGGCATTGCGTCTATGGTTGGGTTTAAGAACAATTTTGATGACCGCACTAGGTTGAAATGAACATGATGAAAACACTCCTAGTTAAACAGTGTCACTTGATCTAACCACCTAATGGTTTTAATACACGTCTTAGCAACAAGGAAGGGCGTATGGTCGTGGTTTTAATACACGTCTTTTCAGGTTTAACACTTAGAAAACACGCAAGGGTGTATTGTCGTGATTGCTTGAGAAATAATCACAGCAAAACAAAGATATATAACCATTATTTAAAACAAGTTCTAAATGATAGCATGCAATTTCATTAAGCAAATCAATGTATGAAAAATAATAATTTTAATTCAAACAAAATAGTTCTACAATAACTATCAAGAGTTCATATAATTAACAGAAGTAAAAACGAAAAGAAAAGGGAGAGAATTTTGGTCCTCGCAGTCGAAAGATGTTGGTTGCACAGCCTCGTTCCCTCGCTGCCGTGATCGCCTTCGTGAACCTCTTCTTCAGATTTGCGCCCAAAGCTTGATTGTGAATCCCGTTCTCCAATTCTAACTCACTCAATCCATGGTATTCTCATTTCTTTATGTAGAATGCGTGCAGCTCGAGCAAATTTGGGAAGCTTTTATGATTTGGAAGAAGATCTGGGTTAGTTTGGAAAGAGGTTGAGAATATGAAAGATTTCCAAATCTTCAAAGATATTCTTGTTTTCAAATTTGAATTTGAATTGATTCTTCATTCTTTTTCGTGATTCTTCCAGCTTATATCCACATTAATCTTCTGCAATTGCATAGAAACAAAAATCCGTGATAATTAAAATATACAAAATATTGGGAAAAATTACGTAAAAACAGCGTCACTGATGCTATACAGAATGTTGTGGCATCACTGCAGCATTATCCCTAAAATTCTGATTATTTCAATTAAAGATTACTGATTCCTAGCAATTTGACCACTAAAACCACATGATTATTAAGTCTTTTTGAGACTTAACAAGCACCTCCCATTGGGGTGCACCAGTTTTTTTGCCAAGAAGGCAGATGGTTGTTTACTACTTTGCATTGATTACCGTAATTTGAACCATATGATAGTGAAGAACAAGTACCTGTTGCTGAGGATTGATGACTTGTTCGATCACTTGTGTGGATCCCACTATTTTTGAAAATTTGATTTGAGGTGTAAGTATTATTAGGTAAAGATTAGAGAGGAGGATTTCCAAAGACTGCCTTCAGATCAATGTAGGGATATTTTTATTTCTATGTGCTACCTTTTGGTTTGAATAACGCCCATGCAGTCTTCATGGATTTGATGAACCAGATCTTTAGGCCTTACTTGGACCGATTCGTGGTGGTATTTATCGATGATATTCGCATTTGTTCCAAGACTCAAAATTAGCATATGGAGAACTTGAGGATAGTGTTCCATGCATTGAGAGAGCACTGCTTGTACGCAAATATCAGCAAGTGTGAGTTTTGGATAATAGAGGTCAAGTAACTTGAACATGTGGTCTCCCGATTCTTACGACTTCTGATGGTAGCATGACGTATGTGGTGTATACAGATTCTTTGAGCCAATTGATGCCTCATGAGAGGAACTCACTCGATCTAGAATTAGCAGCTATAATCTTTGCATTGAACATTTTGAGCAGTTATTTATATGCTGTAAAATTTCAGATTTTCTCAGATCACAAAACCTTGAAATATCTTTTCTCTTAGGGGATTTGAATGTGAGGCAACACCACTGGTGGAATACTTGAGAGATTTTAATTCAATTTGAAGTACGATTAAGGAAAATCCAATGTTGTGGCTAATACATTATGTCAAACCCTCGAGCATCTTTGGCCTACCTTATGCTGGGCGAGTGGGAAAATTTTGAACATATACACAGTGAGGAATAAAATGATGATTGTGAGGTAAATTCTGAAAGAACACTCTTATTAGAGGCGTGGTAGTAGTGTCGATGTACAAGAGTTGAGATTGACTATCCAGTGTGAGGCTCACAAGTCGAGGTTCACAATACACCCTGAGAGTATAAATATGTACTAGGACCTGAAACGTCGGTACTGGTGGTTGGAAATGAAGAATGAAGTTGCTGATTTTGTGGCACATTGTCTGATGTATCAGCAAGTTAAAACTGAGCACCATGTTGGCTTTTGCAACATTTATTTGTCCTTGAGTGGATTTGGGACCAAACTCAAGATATTTCTCTTCAAATGCAGTAGATAATAAACATTTGAAATAAAGTGCATTCTCAATTCTTTAAGCTAATGGGAATATTACCTTTTTCTCTTAGTGACCCCTTGGATTCATTGCCAAAGGTTACTCTTCTGCCTACTGATTTGTCAAGTTCAATGAACATGCTCCTTTTTTCTACACATATGGTTGTTTTCACAAGTGTCCAAGTACCATGTATTATCTTGACCTATTTTATTTTCCTTATAGGCCAATAACAAAGTACTATCTTCTTGACTTCTCACTTCGATGCAATTAGCCTTCTCTTCAGTCCTATGGTTTTTACGTGAGTTTCTTCTCGAGTTACCTCTCCCATGACTTCTTGTTGAGGTTTCTCCTCTTTGAGAGTTATTGTCATTGTTGGATCTCCGACCTTGTCCACACACACGACCTCGGCCTCGACCACATTGATGACCGTGAGCTCTTCGTTGTTGGTTCTTAGGGCTGCTTTCTTCTTGTCTTGGAACAACTTAGGTCTTGATTAGTTGTTCAATGTTCTCTTCTTATTCTTTTCCTTTTCTTCGTACGCTTGCAATGATATCAAAAGCTCATCCATTTTCATTGGCTCTGAATCTTTGTTTCTTCGATAACGATGACGATATGATCGAATTCGAATATATCGATCTAAAGATATTATCCATAATTTTTTACTTAATCCAACTTTTCACCATTTCTTTTGAGTTGATTAGTCACCATTAAGACTCTTGAGAAGTAATCTGATATGACTTCTCTTTCTTTCATATGCAAAATTTTAAACTCGGGTGTCTTCGCCATCATAATTTTTTCGAAAGCATCTTCATCTAGCCCTTGGTACATGAGATAGGAAGACTTCTTGTATCTCTTTCTTAAGTCTCTCAAATTATATTTTTGATTTTGAAAAGACTTGATTGGTGTAGCCTTTCTCAACGATCTCCCATTCATCTTAAGAACGACCTTCATATTGATGCTCTAATTATCGTAATTGCTCTTGTTGAGCATCAAAATTTGGAAAGGAATCATTCCATCATTTGCCATCTCTTCAAGAAGATCTTTAGGATCTGATAATCTAGATTTTATACCACTTTGTTGGGTAGAAATGAGCTCTGATACTACTTTGTTAAAGAATAATTATTTGAAGGAGAGACTAATAGCTTTTGAAGGAAATGCTACTTCTATTTGTCAAACTTTTTTTGGTACACAACTTGGGAACTCATTTGGCATATCACTCTTTGGCACATACTAAATTCCAAGACTTAGATTCATATTTACAATGTGAAACTTCCCCAACCAATGACTAAGATTGAGCTACATAAGTCTAATCTAATGATACTAAATAACTCACTAGAATATTATAGAGAACGTACAACTCTAGGCTTTTCTATAAGCCTCTACAAGCTTCCACAATATTTCACAAGCTTCCACGTTCTTTTATGATCTTCCGTAAGCTTACACATGTTTCACAAGGTTCTACTATCTTCAATTTGATTCTTGAACATTCCAGAGCTTCCATAGTCTTTCACAAGCTTCCATAATCTTCTTCGACATTCTTGAATCTTCTCCAAGAAATCAAGTTACATTTTCAACGGTTTGTTGCATGGTTTTCAAAGCTACAACTATATTTCTTAATATTCCTTCACCATTTATTGTAATGGCTTCTATTCTTTCACTCATCTTTCCTTCTTCAATCGAAATCACGCCGTCAATGGTGGTTTCTCATTCTTTCACTAGCTTCGATATGAGATCCATCGTGAAAATGGCTGCTCTACCACTCTCTGTATGAAGAGTAAACACAATGGCCTTCCTGTTCTCTTTGTCATATTTCTTCAGGACTTTAGCCATGAGAAAAAGAAGCCAATTCTATCTTCTTTCATGCTTTTTGAGCATTATGTTTAACTTTGAAACATTGCTTTTCGAGGCCACGAAAATGGACATGTCTAATTGAGGTTGCTGTAGTTTTCTATTGCTTCCTCCATTCTATGCTTTAGCTCTTGCCTTTCTTAGATTATTTTCTCAAACATTCATATTTTATACAAAACGATTAATTTTATAAGGTTTCAAAGTTTCTTAGCTCTAAAATCAGCACATTCGGTTATTGTTTGGTTATCACAAGTGAAATCTCTTCGACGGATAGTTCCTTATGCCTTGGATTAATTTTTAAATATGTTTTCTATATTATGTCTTACATGTTACTCAGACGATATTAATTTTCTATCAAACTTATTCTACATTTATATGAGAAGTAATTATTTTAGGTATTAAAAAAAACTCGAAAGAAACTTATGCTTACATTATATTCTTGCTGAAGTCCTTTTTAAACTATCTAGTGATTTATCATTACCAATCATACAACATTGAAGAATAAAAAAGGAAAATCAACACAAAAGATTTATGTAGGTCAAACCAAAATGGGTTACAACTGAAGGACAAATTAGCCTAAGAAAAATGTGAAATAAGTATTAATTTATTGAGTGTTCAATATTTTTTTATAAAAAAATCATTATTAATATTTCTCAATGAAAATACCATTTAAGATGAGTATTTAATTTTTCTTACATGTCAATTTAAGATGTAGTAAAACGACACATAATTGAAAGTTAAAATTGGGAAAAATAGTCCAAAGAACAATCAAGATATCCATAATAAGTACAAATGTTGAATGCTTCTGTTTACAAAAAAAACATCAAGTATCAAACGGTCCTAACATAGAATACTTGTAAAACTTTCAGAAATTTTAGAAAGTTATATGATCACAATTGTTATCACCCTAGTAACTGTTGACTGAAGCTCTTATGCCTAGAATTTTCTATTTCGGAACCTTAAAAAGTGATAAAAAATATTGTTCTTTATATGAATTCTGTTGGTCAAAAGAAATTCTTTCTTCCTTCTTCTCTGCCGCACTCCACTCGATCCTTGAATCCAATCTTGTCGTCGAGTGTGATTTACTTCTATTCTGTTTGTCAAAAATATTGCTTAGGGCCTATGCCTTATGTTTTATGGCTTTTGGATTTGTAGTAGGAGCTTAAGGCTTAGAGCATGAGCTTAGCGATTAAGACAAATGACATGAGCTTAGGGTTTAGGGCTCAAGGCATAGGTCTTTGTGGTTTAGGCTTTTGGCTGAGGGCTTTAGGTTTGGGGCTTAGGGCTTGAGGATAAGAACTATGGGCTTTGGGCTTTGGGCTTAGGAAATGAGGCTTAGAGCTTAGTGTTTAAGGCTTAGGACTTATAGCTTATAACTTATTGCTTAGGGCTTACGCCTTATAGCTTACGACATGAGGCTTAAAGCATGGGGCTTAGAGCTTAGCACTTAGGGCTTATGGGCTAGGGATTAGGACTCAAGGCTTGTGGCTTAAGGTTTATGGTGAAGGGTGCAGAACTTAGCGCTATTGGTTTAGCACGAATAGCTTTAGGCTTAAGTTTTTATGGTTCAGACTTAGGCCATTTAGCTTTTGTGCTTAGGGCATAGGGCTTTGATCTTTTCGTTTTTGGCTGTGGGTTATGGGCTTTGAGTTTGTGGCTTAGGGCTTAGAGCTTAGGCACAAAGCTTAAAGCTTAGGGCAAAGGGCTTACGACTTAAGCCTTTTGGTTTTGTTCGTTGGGCTTTCGGATTAAGGCTTTGGGCTAAAGGCTTAGTACTCACGGCTTAAGCCTTAGGGTTAAGGCCTTAAGGCTTAGGGCTATTGGCTTAGCGCTTAGGGCTATTGGCTTAGCACTTAGGGCATAGTGCTTAGAGCTTAGAACTTAAGTCTTTGTAGTTGGGGCTTAAGGCATATGGCTTTTGGATTTGAGTTTAAGGCTTAGAACTTAGGCCTTTGGGCTTTGGGCTTAGGGCTTAGGTCTTAGGGGTTAGGGCTTATGATAGGTTTCAAGAAGGGGGATAAAGAAAAAGGATCACTACTCACGGGTATGGAAGGAGAAAACCCGGGAATCCACAAATGGGTGAAGTTGGGACGGCCGTATCTATAGTTTAGTAACGATTTTGAGGCTGAAATTTTGAGGGAGTCTTAGGGTATGAATGGAAAAATTACCCTCTAAAAATGAGGGATAAAGCTTGGGTGAGACAGAACTTATGCGGAGAAGAGGGAAGGATGCTCAAAAGCTCCCAGGAAATTGTGATAACGGTAGTTGGTCAGAAGAACTAGAGAAAAGTAATCGGAATGGAGGAAGAGCTGAGGGATTGCACTCTTACCCTAAAGACCACGAGTGTGGCTGAAGAAATGCAGCAATGCTTAGCTCCCCTAGCTCGGAAGGGAAGCCAACACCAAATGATAACTCTCGGCGTTGCCGGATGTTACTCATTAGAGGCCGAGTCTTGGGTGCCCAAAAACACAACCAAGGAGAATGCTTGAAGATCGATTTTTCAATAATCAAAACTGATTCAAAAAGCCTCACAAAGACGACTTAAACCTACCATAGCAGCTTAGAACGACAAGGCCAATCGGAGGGCAACGACTCACCCTTACTCGAAAACAAAAACTAAAACCATAACACGCACAAACCAACAAAACCCATGAAACCCGTGGCTTACCCATGGAAACCCATAGGAAACCCATTTTGCAAACCCTAACCCTAAAAGTAAGTTGGTAAAGCTGAAACAAAAAACAAACACATTCAAAAGGCTGAGAGTAAGGTGTCCTTATCCCTTGAAATTGGGCTTGGACCAACGTCTTGAGGCTTGTGGACTTCAAAAAGAGGAAAGTGTTATTCCCGGGTAAGGCTCTTCTTGGATATGGACTCTCTGTGATCGCAACGTTTGATGAGAAAAAAGTGTCCACTTTGAACGTTGTACCACTCTATGGAAACCTTGAGAGATTGACTACATTTCTTATGAAGATCTTGTCTTCATTAGAGGTCCATTTATGCCAGATCAAATTGGGGTCTCCATGCTTTGTTGCTTGGACCACTAGCATGGGGGCTTCGACTCCTTCTATCCAACCTCCATGGCCTCCCGAGCTAGCTCTCCAAATGAGGAGTTGCTTGGGCTTCCCTTATCTTTCAATGTTGGGTCCATTATGCTGATCCTTGCAAGTCATCCACTACAAAAAGAGCACACTTGTTAGAAAATTCCTTGGCGCGGGCTCGGGTCATGACTCCTTGAGGCTCGGCTCCCATTGATGCTTCTCGTGGCATGTCATCCTCCCTCGGTACTTGAGGATTTGTCCTATAATCTAAGGGTGGATCTTCTCCTTCCTTTTCTTCACTTTGATCTCCAACATGAGGAGAGAGGTTGTAACGACCCGATTCCCGAGTCACTGCTTACTTGCTTTTCTTACTTACTTACTTACTTACTTACTTACTTACTTACTTCGGCGACCTTAGAACCAGTCCGTTACATGATTTCTTACTTACTTACATTACTTTGGTGGAAAAACTCGTTCCTTTAATTTCTAAAAACTACTATCTTTAGTTCATAAAACAGTTTACAAGGAAACCGTCAAATGATAAAAACATACATTTGAATTCCACCTTTAAATAAAATACATAAGCATTTAATAACTTAAAACTGCAGCGGAAGACAATTATTTTAATTAAAATACATTCATTTTCAAAACATTGGTAATCCATCACACCAAAATAAGGGTATACATTTTAATTACATATCCAAAATATTCAAAACATTCAAAAACATTTTTATATCACGACTGTGTGTGTGTCATGCATCACTCCCCGTCGGTCATCGCTCAATAAACCGTATTATTTGGACACTCCTCTGCTCTAGCTCCTTGGTCAGTCACTTGAACAATTTCCTCCATTACATTCCCTACATTGCAAAGCCTAAACTATGAGCCTAAAGCTCAGTAAGTAGCATAACTATAAAATGCAATGCATGAGTATGCTATGTCGTTAAAACAATGCACAATTTCATTCACGTTTCTTAGGTTCATATCTTCTTTATCTTTGGAAATATTACAGGATCTCAAGAACACTCCCTCTACCTACTTCAACTTCTACTGAACTTGGACCTGGGCCCACTTACTTACTACTTGGAGTGCTCAGGCATGTAATAACCATTTACTTTACTGTTATGCTTTTCATGTTCTTAATTCATCGGAGACGAAACATAATTGGCGTCCCATACCACCAATCATATCTCGGTTACGTCCAACTACGTTGTAAAACCATGCATGAAAATAGTTCGTAGACATTTTGTAAATCTATGATGCATGACCATGTGTGTAACGACCCGATTCCCGTGCCACCGCTTTCTGCTTTACCTCACTTACTTTCTTACTTTACTTTACTTAACTTTACTTTACTTTACTTAGCTTACTTGCAGGCAGCCCGAGAACCGGTCCGTTACTGCATTCTTACTTACTTACTTATTTACTTAGGTGGAACACTCATTACTTTAAAAATTTCTGAAAAACTATCTTTAGCTTGTAAAATAGCTTAAAAGGAAAACGTCCACTTGAAAAAAAACATACATTCTTGTAAAGCTATGATTTCAGTTCCACCTTTATAAAAAATACATAAACATTCAATAACTTAAAACGTACAGCGGAAGACAATTACTTTAACTTAATAATACATTCATTTCAAAAGCTTTGAAATCCACAACACGAAAATAAGGGTATACAATCATTACATCTTCAAAACGTTCAAAACTTTCAAAACACTTTATATTCTAACTGTGTGCGCGTTACATCACTCCCCGTCGGTCGTTGCTCAATAAACGGTATAATTTGGACACCCCTCTGCTCTAACTTCTTGATCAGTTACTGGCTCAATTTCCTCCATTATATTCCATACATTGCAAAGCCTAAACTATGAGCCTAAAGCTCAGTAAGAAACATAACTAAAAATGCAATGCATGATTATGCCATGTCGTTAAAACAATGCACCTTTTCATTCACGTATCTTAGGTTTCATAACTTCTTTATCTTTGGAAATATTACAGGATCTCAAGAACACCCCCTCCACCTACTTCAACTTCTACTGATCGNTCTACTGATCGTGAGCTCACTACTTTACTACTTGAGGTGCTCAGGCCTGTAATAACCATTTACTTTACTTTACTGTTATGATATTCAAGTTCTTAATTCAACGGAGACGAAACATAATTAGCGTCCCATACCACCAATTATATCTCGCTACCTCCAACAACATTGTAAAACCATGCATGAAAATAGTTCGTTGACATTTTGTAAAACTATGATGAATGACCATATGAACATGAAAACATCACTTCACATTACATGAAAATAAACATTCATCACCAAACATGTCATGCAACAAACATGCAGCACACATCAAACAATCATCCTAATCTTTGCAATGTAGTCCCACTTAAGGGCCAAATAATGTTAATACTAACTTACCTTAGCAGCTAGGTTGAGTTGATCCACTCGAGTCTCCTTTTTAATCCAATCGATGGCTTAAACCTATAAATCATATACGGATCAGAATTTGCATAAAGTCTTAACTTTATGTTCCAACTTTGAACATCTATAACTTCCTCTATATTGATCAATTCCTGATGATTAAGGTGTCAAATTGTTCCTTAGGGAGTCTACTATAACTTCTTAGAAGACACCCAATTCAGAAAACCAACGCATGTCGACTTACGTGGTTTATTAAAGAGGGCATTCACTATTTGAACAGTGATTAGGTCGACATGACCTATAGGTGTCGACCTAAATTAGCATAATGTGTCGACCGCTTATTCATGCAGTCGACCGAATCATTTACAGAGAGTTATTTTGTGTCGACCGGTCGATAATGTGTCGACCGGTGCTCTCCCAGTTTTCGTATACTAACTTGTAACATTCATAACTTTGTCTACAAAGATCCAATTGGAGTCATTCAAACGGCTATAGATTACTATAAGAGTCTACTTTAACTCTTATGAAGGTCATAAACTCAAATTCGTGCTACAATATGACCGAATCTCAAAAACCCTAACCTTGCATACAACCAACTGATTTTCTAACATTCTACTTGAAATCCTTCATTTTTATCCATCAATCCAACCAACATCATCCTTTTATCATTATTGAACCTACAAGAACTTTAAAGGATATGAAAATACCTTGAGCTTCAGCCTCCATGAAATATCAAAGCTCTTCACTTCATTTCTCCTGAAGCACTCACTTTCTCACTCCTTTTTTTTTCTCACAAAACTCTTTCTCTATCTCAATCTCACCCTCCTTTGATTTAGAGCACGAAACCTAGGGAGAAAGAGGGGGAGGAAAATCGTAGCTGGGAGGGAGAAATGCCAGCCAAGACCCACTTAAAGCCCTTTATCAATTAAAAATCAATACTCCTTTTATGTCCACCAATCAGAATTCTGTTGATTTTTCTTACTTTTCCAACTTATGTCGACATAATGGTCAACTTATGT